>CAJNDT010002835.1:183092-351325 GCA_905221615.1 Symbiodinium sp. CCMP2592
TGGCCATGCTTTCATGTTTGGAGTAGGCTGCAGGCTGGGTGGATCGGTTGTTTGAAGCGAGGTTAAGTCAGGAGCGGTTGTTGCATGGGTTCTGGCAAAAACTTTCGGGTAGGAGTTGTAAGGGCGGATTGGGTTCATGGCTTCGGCCTACCATTGTGCATATTCGTATAAATAAAATATATATATATATATATATATATATATATAGCTCAATCCAACATACATATATAAAGATACATAATGTATATATGTATCCAAATATAGATACAAGGCATCCTTCACACTTTCAGGTACATTGCATGTATGTATGTATGTATATGTATGTATGATATATATTTATATATATATATATATATACACACCTCTACATGATCAAGGACCCTCGCTCTTTTTCTCTGCCCCTGCCGCCCGGGTTCACCTCTCGCCGGCGATATAGCCAGAGCCATCCTGGCCAATCACCACCTTGCCTTTTGGCCTCCATCTCGAGAGGGCAAACAAAGCCTTCGGCGGCGGAACCTCCACTGCAGCCTTGGGTCCAGCAGCCTTGGCTCCAGCAGCCTTGGCTCCAGTAGCCTTCGGTCCAGCAGCCTTCGGTGGCGGGTAGGCGGGCGGAACCGGCCTCTTTGGCATTGGCTTCGTCACCACGTTCTTCGCCTTCGGCACCTTCGGCACACGTGGCTGTGGCCTCGACTTGCTCTTCGCCCTTGCCCCAGTCTCCCTCTTCGCGGCCTTCTTCTGTGGAGCCTGCCCATCCGGACGAAACCAGATGTCCTGCACGTTCCTCTTGGCCCCCCTCTTGTCCGCCTCCTCGACATCCGAAGGGTTCCAGGAGACCTCCTCCTCCTCGAGCTCTTCGTCGAGCCCCTGCAGAGCAAATGTACTATATAACAAGTATTACAATAATATATTATATGTGTATATGTATATATATATATATACAGATACATATATATATATATATATATGTGTATATATACATATATATATATATAGATTTACAGATACAGGTATATAGTAAGTTACACAATATATTCAGTCCAAGCTGCTGGCGACCGGGAGCCACGAGGTCTCGAACCAGTGGCAGCAGCTGCAGAGCCCCGTCGAGGTGGAGTCACCTTTCGCCCGTTTCGGTAGCTGTTCTTTATTTCATAACTATATCAGATGTACATGTCTTCCTGCTGCCACAGCTGCTGGAGGAGCTGCCGCATCCTTCTTCTCCGGGGTCATGTTGCCGGGAACGGCCTCGATCCCAACATGCTATATACACGTATTATACATATATATATGCCTAGATACATACACATATATGTATGTAAATATACATATATCAATTTGTAATGTGTGGTGTATATATATATATATATACATGTCTATTCAACATATACATATATAGCTACTTGTATATACATATACGTATACACACATCTTGATCACTATATTACAACCGCACTAACAAATATCTAATACTGTTGCTGCCAGAGTCACTGGAGCCATTGCATCATCCTGAGGCTCCTCAGGCGGTGGTGGCGGCACCGGAAGCCCAGGAGGTGCCGGCTCCGAAGGCTCGGGCGGAGCTGCAGCTGTCGGCTCCTGTGCAGCCGTGTTTAGCCAAACTGATTTAAGTCATGCATCGCTATATACCATATACACTTCCAAACTTTGTGCGGGTACTGCCTCTGTCTTCGCAGGGATCGCTTCTGGCAGTCCGGAAGCTCTGACGTCATCACCCTCAGCCCGAGTCATTCTATGGACCTATTCTCTGTCCTCTTGTTGTATACTACAAAAGCAAAAAAAACATGCATATGTACATGTAAATATATATATATATATATATATAGAAGCTCTATATATCTCAGTCAGTAGCGAGTAAACTATATATATATTGTTTGCGAAGCGGCAGCTGCAGCCTTCGGGGCATTCTTCGGCAGGTCCGGTGCGACCTCTGTTCGCTCATTTGTATACTACAAAAGTAAAAAAACATACATATGTACATGTAAGTATGTATATATATATATATAGAAGCTCTTTAGATCAGTCAGTAGCGAGTAAACTATATTGTTTGCGAAGCGGCAGCTGCAGCCTTCGGGGCATTCTTCGCCAGGTCCGCTGCGACCTCTGTTCGCTCAATTTGTATACTACAAAAATTAAAAAAAATACATATGTACATGTAAATATGTATATATATATATATAGAAGCTCTATAGATCAGTCAGTAGCGAGTAAACTATATTGTTTGCGAAGCGGCAGCTGCAGCCTTCGGGGTCGTCGCCAGGTCCGGTGTGACCTCTGCTCGCTCATCGTGTCTATATATACACATTATACACACGAACACATCCGTATATATGTGGTTCTCTTGCCGAAGAATCGCTAGCAACCATGACATTTATGATGCATAATATATATATATATATATCTATACACACATATATATATATATATACATTATATATTATATTAATATATCGAAATATATTAATATATAGGGGTAGACAGATGTGCATAAATCAATTCGTGAATTAAGACTGCCTTAGTATCTTGACCAGGTGCATTGGGACCCGCAGGCGGTGGTCCAGGTGCATTGGGAGCCGCAGGCGGTGGTCCAGGTGCATTGGGAGCCGCAGGCGGTGGTGCTGCTCGTGGGGCCTGCATAAATATAAAAGAGCTCAGCAAAAACATACGTGGTACTGTATATATAACAACAAAAAGGCCAGCCGAGCTTATTATTTGCTGCCAGAGTTACTGCAGCAGCTCCTTCAGATCCTAAACTCGCCCCAGCATGCACCACGGGAGAAGGCGGAGGTGCTTGGGCTGCTCCTGCATCGACCTGGATATATATATATATATAGGAACATATATACATATATAGTGTGCAATTTAACTATGAGATACCGTATAATCTATAGACATATAATGAGGAAAAAATATATGTATATATACATATATGTATACACATATAGTTAACATATGTATTTGTTGTGTAGTGCTGCCACAGTTACCGCAGAAAGCCTTTCAGCTTCATGAGAAGCTTCAGGGGCGGCAGTCGTGGCAGGTCCATCCTCCGATTGATTCAAGATAAGTCCCAGCATATGAATTCGATTAGATATTAACAAAAACCAAGAATTACTGCTGCCGCCACAGCTACGGCAGCACGTTCGCCAGGCCAGACCCCAGGCTGAGCACCGAGGTTCCCGGGCTGAGCCTGGTATATATGTATATAAAGACATACATATATATCTAAATACATATATATCTAAATACATATATATCTAAATACATAAACCAAAAAAAAAAATATATATATATATATATATATTCTAGGCAGCGAATATCAACTGTAAACAGTTCTCTGCAAAACTTGACATGTATCTTCATATATATATACATATATATATATATATATATATATATATCAGAAAGATAATGTATATATATATATGCTTATATATATGTATGTATATAAAGGCTTTACTGTGCAGCCATGGGTACCAACAAGTCGCCCGGTCGCACCACTGACCCAGGCGGCTCCAAAAAAGGCGGAAACTCCGGAGGCCATGGCATAAACGGAAGCCCGGGGTACCTGTCGACACCGACGTGGTTGTACCCGCGGACATTCATCATCTCCACCTCCGGGACGAAGCACAGCACCCAGCGACCCCGCAGCAGGGTGACACCAGACCCAGGTGCTCGCCGCTGCTCATCGCCAGCATTCGCGGGATCGGCCATGGCGAAGTGCTGCAAAATGCAGCTTTAGATCTAGAGCTATGCCTATAAATTAAGGCTCATGATGCATGAGCTGATGTATGTAGATATCCTGGTATCGTATGTATATCATATATATATATATATATATATATGGTAGTAGTCGTATATATCTACTTAATTAGAGATCTCGACGGATCCGTCCCCTGCCGGCTTCAGCTTGGAATCTGTATATTATATATATATATATATATATATATATTATATATAGGTATACATAAGCTACACACACGTATAGTATATATCTCGCTAGTGTATGTGTATGTATGTATATATATATAATATACGTATTCAACTATGTGACATAACATATATGTCTATTTAATTTTCCAGCTGCTCCGGCCAAGGATCCGAAGGGAAGATCTCGACAAGCAGGGCTCAGACAAACGGAGACTTGTCTGTCTACAAGTCTCCGTATATATATTGTTGTACATATTCTAGGACCATGCCTGTGCACTAACAAATATATATAATCTAGGCAACCTAAACATGTACATGACCCAGCGGTCTGAGCCCATGCTTGTAACTGCAGAAGCACACATGTCTGCTCCACACTCAGCACCGGAAACCCGCATTATGCCAAAGCCCAGATCAATAAAACTACATTAACATCTCCATGTATTCGATATATATATATATATATATATATATATATACAAAATATATTTCCCCGAAGACACAACTCCCCTGAAATCGCTGAAACATATTATAACACTGAAACCTCATCCCATCCACTGCTTCCGGCCTCGGCAAAAGGAAGGCCGCAGCTGGCGGGCACCGACCATGAATTACGAATTATTGGGAGCTCAGGCTTCTGTCATATATATATGGCTATGCATGCAGTCTACGTCGTCTGTATGCACACGTGTTTGTTTGATACGGGCCTCGGTGCAGTCTGGAGTGCGAGACATCTGGGGAATTCTGGCCAGTTCCTAATTTGAAAAACATATTCCTTGAATAATCGTGACTGCACTATATATATCTAGGATCATGGTCTTCCTAATTGTACATGTATGCCTGCATGCTCCTGGGCGGCGAAGCGGCGGGTGGTTGGAGACTTCCAAGCCTGTGCATTAATGCAAGGATTCGATATATATATATATATATCTATATATCTCTATAAAAATCGGTATCTATTTATACATATATATATAATATGTATATATGTATATATATGTAGAATGATACATATGTATATATATATAAAGTAAATATAAAAATATATATTTATATATATGTATACATATTTGTTTTCGTTGTTGATGCTGCTTGGTGGCTTCTGTGTCGGACAAATCCCTATATATATACATATATATATACATATATATATATATATATATATATACATTATATACATATCTGATACACATAGCAAAACCCGTGCAAGAATCTATAAATCAATGTTTTCTCAATTCAACCAACGTGTCGGAATTTAATATTTTTTCAAAAAATCAATGAAGTCAAGCAAGCTCGCTATAAATGGCATCTTACCATGCATGTGTAATTAGAGGAAAGCATGCCATAGGCTAAAGTATATGAAATCCTAGGACTTTCATACATCACACACATGCTCCGTCCGGAACCACAAAAAACAAGGCCTTGCGTTGTTGTGCTTACCAAACCAGCACTTTGGTCATATTTGAGGTCTTCGGATGCTTAGGGCTTATAGGATCATTTTACATATTTTTGAGTTTCCGAAAATGGGGGACCCTAATACAGTACCTTAAGTACAAGGATCCCTATTACAAAGACCCCCAAAATAAGGTACCCCCAAATTGTCGGAAACTGCCATTTGTCAAACCAAAGAAAAGAACTAGAACGGAGACTATACTTGGCGTTCTTCTCATTATGGCTATATAGTGGGTATATAATAGCTATATTAAGGGTATATATAGGGGTCCTGATTAAGGGTCCCTCCTCGTACCCTTGGGGATAGGTAGGGAGTGTTGCCCCATGAGGAGCTTTTCGCCCTGCGCCAACTGGAGACCTTGGATGTCAGTGGCACGCTGCAGTCAGAGTTTAGGGTTTAGGGGTTTGGGGTTTAGGGTTAAGGGGGCTCGTTGGACCTCTCGTGACATGCGCCACTTTTCTCTTTCTTGCATTGCGATCCAACTTTTCCGCAGTGACCTTAATGCCAATAAGGCCGCAATTATCCCGACATTATTCTATAGGGTCCCTTATGATGTCTCCAACTAGAGTATACGCCTAACCCAAACCCCGCTCTCGCTAATTATTCATGTTGGACCCTATATAAACCCTATGCTGCCCTACTTGGAGGTTCATGGTTATAAGTGGAGGTATAAATGGGATAACCAGTTACAGCCCGTATTAGGAGACTTATAACCCCACTTATATAGGGACCCCAAAAAGCACATGAGCATAAGCATGTTTCAGGGATATCCCTACCTTATTGGGCCTCACTGTGAGGGGATTTATATGGGATATCAGGATATCCCTATCCTTATTTTTCCTTAGGTGCTTTTTGGGGGGCCCTGGTATAACCACCCATGAACCTCCAAGTAACCCTAAGCCCCAAACCCCAAACCGTTCCGATCAGGCTGGCATTTGGATCCCGAATCCTGCCAGAAATAGGTCCCCAGACCTTCTTGGAATCGCAGGTTCAGGGTTTTGAGTTTAGGCTTTAGAGTTTCGAGTTATTCAGAGTTTAGGGCTTAGAGTTTTGAGTCATTCAGAGTTTAGGGTTTAGAGTTTCGAATTATTGAGAGTTGAGGGTTCAGGGCTCAGGGTTTAGAGTTCAAGGTTTCGGGTGGAGGGTTAAGGGTTTAGAGCTCGCCACAGCAGATGCCATTGGCAGCAATGCTTCGCAAAGCATGTTCGTGCACCCGAAAGCACGTTCTGGCTCAAGTAGATTTTCATTGTTCCCGTTCCCACGTCGCCCAATCTTCCCCAAAACATCCCCATGTCACTCTCGAGTTGTGAGGCAGTTCATTGTCTAGCCTTGGGCTCAGCGAATTAGGCCATGCATCACGATGCATGTAAACTCCAGCGGTCCGTATCTTACGATGCTGAATATGTAGAAAGGCAGAAAATAGGACAGGCCGAGCATTAAATGATGATTATGAAGAACAGCATCCGACATCAACATTTGCAGCCGCGATGAGTTTTTTAACTGGTTGCAAGAGATCTACAGTACTACAAAAAATCTCATATCCAACACATCCCAGCGCCTGTGACGCTGACGTGTCTCCCGTTGTCCCAAAGACTCATGACGGAGGTCGCAGTCTCAGATCCAGTCGTTTAAGATCTTTGGACTTAGGGTGCTAGGGTTTAAGGATTAGGGATTACATAGGGACCCAGGTTTTCGGTTTGATGTCAATATTCACCGCAGGTCACATTAGGTACATCGGGGCTCAAGATGCTAGCATGATCACACAGAAGACCCGTAAAGGAAGCTTCAAAGGAATGCTTAGAGGCTTAAAGGAATCCCTGCCTGAACCTTTCAAGGGATCTACTATAGGGGCGTAAATAATTACCTTTTCTATCTATCTATCTATATATATATATATATTATTTTCTTTTGGGGGGGGAGGTTTCTTGTTGTAATTGGTATCATGGGCTCCAAAACTTTATTCTGAGTATAAAGGCCCCTATACTAAATCCTTATAGTAGCCCTTATAGTGGCCGTAAACCCTAGAAGCTCGTCAAGGGATCTACTAGGGTTCATTAAAATTTTAAATGGATCTATAAGGGGTTCCTTCAAAGGAATCTATAAGGGGTTCCTTTAAAGGGATCTACTAGGGTTCCCTTGAAAGGCCGGTGACGATCCCGGGCCTCGACCGCGGTGGAAGCCCGAATTTGGTCTCAACAGCTCCTTGGCCTCAGCCTGGTCGGGTTTAGGGTCGCGTGCAGCTTACTTGATTGAAGGCTCATGGGACTTAGAAAGCAAGGTTATAAGTAGATTATGATTAGGATAACCCCACTTAGGGGACTTATAACCCCCATTATAACCTACTTACTAAGTCCCATGATCCTCTAAGTAAGGTTTAGGTTCCTTTACAGGGGACGACAAGGCTAAGGGCTACTACAAGGGATCTATACGGGTACTATGATATGGGTGGGGAGGGGGAGGAGGGGGGGCGGGGCTCGGGTTTCGGGTTTTGTCGCAAGGCTCAATATGGATTCAAGGTTTGACTTGTGGTTTGTTGTGTTGTGTGGTTTTGTGTGTGTGTGTGTGTGTTGTGCCGCTGTGAGTTGTGTTGTGTGTTGCGTCGTGTCGTGTCGGTGTCGGTGTTTGTGTCGTGCGGTTGGTGTGTGGGTCTGTGTGTCATCCCTAGTAGTACTTAATGGTCATATGAGTAGACGTGAAGAAGCAGGTAGCTCAAGGGCTACTGGATGGCTCGGTCGACGAAAACTCGCTCAGTGTAAACGTACCTGCTGGAATGACGCGCCTGGGGCAAGATGTTCGGGCTGGTGGTCTTTCAACATGTCGTTTTGAGAGTGCTTCTATTGGTGCTTCTTGATCACATGCCAGTCTGTGAGCAGTTCTGTGTGTCTAGGTCAATCAACCTACTACATGGACGGGCCAGGAGTCCAGTGATGGAATATCGGAACGAAGAAAGCACACAAAGATGCAAACAAAAAGGCCCCACATCACCGACGACATCAAAGATCATTGAGATCTGATGCACGAGTATGTCAGTTGTGTGTGTATTGTTGTGTGTGTGTATGGGGAGAGAATGTTGTTGTTGTTGTTGCTGTTGCTGTTGCTGTGGCTGTTGTCGTCGTCCTGGTTGTGGTCGCGGTCCTGGTTGTGTTGTGGTGGTTGTTGTTGTTGCTGCTGTTGTTGCTGCTGTTGCTGCTGTTGCTGCTGTTGCTGCTGTTGCTGCTGTTGCTATTGTCGTTCCTGTTCCTGTTGCTGTTGCTGTTGCCGTCGTTGTCCTCGTTGCTGTCGTTGCTGTTGTTGTCGTCGTTGCGGTTGTGGTTTATCATGATAGACGCTTATGTGGGCTACGACTACGAGGCAACACCACCTGTGACGATTCGGGCCCCTGCTCCATTCATTGGAGCGGCCCCAAGAACACAAACAGAATGAGCCCTCGACCTCGCCCAACACCGAAACAGGATCCCGTTGTCTGCCTACAGACTCCAGTTCTTCTAAATGAGTCTTGTAGCTCATATTGAGAATCTGCCTCTAACTGACAATACATGTGCTGAGTTCAATTCTTTGGAGGCTCCGGCTGCAACCCTCAGCCCCCATCCTGCATCCAGAGAACTCGTACCAGTTGCATAGGAGACACATAGTCACAAATAGTCATCTTGTGCGACGCAACAGAAGGAGCGCACACAGTTGCAAGCACAATGGAGCACGGCGTCGCAACGCGTTGCGATAGCGAGAAAGCGAAATAGATGAGCCCTTTAATGGCCGTAATGTCTGTAACTTAACGGTCGAAGTACAATTGCCGTTGCAGTTCGTATTACCATTGCAGTTAGTCGTAATTGCCAGGACTAGTGCTATATTGCTACTACTAACTACTATTTTGTTATTGTTCTGTTTTACCCGGCCAAATATTGCTATTCCAGTTACATGGGTAGTTGTCAAAATTAGGGTCCCTTTTGGGGTACCCTAAATATCAGGTGCCGTACTATTTTAGGGAACCAAAAAGGGACCATAATTTTCACAACCACCCACATATATAGTATCAAGGGATGATGTTCCAGAGCAGACTTGCGAGGCCACGACGACCCGAGGTCGCTCTCGCCAGGGTTTGCCTTCTTAGGGTGTAGCGAGTTGGGGTTGAGGGTATAGGGCATAGGGTTTAGGGTTTGGGGTTTAGGGTGAAGGGTTTTGGGGTCGAGGGTTCAGGGCTCAATAAAGATTTAGGGTTTTGGGGGTTAGGGGCTTTAGGGGCGGTGGCAGAATGAACTTGCTGTGGCCGCTGGGATTTAGGGCTTGAGTGTTTCAGGGTTCAGGGCTTCAGTGCTGGGTTTTTGCTGTAGGTCTCAGGGTTGAGGTGTTGCGCCTGTTGTTGGTCTCGGTGTAGTCCTAGCTGAAACCCAAACCCCTGAAACCTTGAAGCTTTTAACCCTACTGTATGCCCTCTACCGTAGGGGTAAGGGGCTTGTGGGTTCGAAGCCTCCAGCAAGCTTCGCATGCAAGTGGGATATTGGCAGGGTATGGCTTAGGGTTTATGGCTTATTAAGAGTCAGGGGTTTAGGTACCGTCAATTCGGGTTTCAGGGATTGGCATTTGAGTTTGCGAGAGTGTTGAGACAATAGCCTGTAGCAGCTGTGAAAGCTTTGGCCCAAGCCTCTTACAAGCCCTGGCGATCCCAGAGATTCCAAAAAGTCCCAACATTGATTTCAGGATGGCTTTAGGAGGGGCTTCGGGTTTAAGGTTTAGGGGTTTGGGGTTTAGGGTTTAAGGGCGAGGTAATGTAGATGCCGGAGTAATTGCCGATACAGCTCCTCAGAGTTCCTAGTATAGCT
The DNA here is from genome assembly GCA_905221615.1 of Symbiodinium sp. CCMP2592. Lineage (NCBI taxonomy): Eukaryota > Dinophyceae > Suessiales > Symbiodiniaceae > Symbiodinium > Symbiodinium sp. CCMP2592. The sequence goes on from CAJNDT010002835.1 coordinate 193,299, forward strand.
GTACAGCATAATATCCACCCCCAAACCCTACTCCGCTGTATTACTCATATGTGGGATTCCCAAAGAAACACCACATCTCGGCTTTAAAGCTTCATTCGGTCTGGGTTGTTGCTTTCGCTGAGCAGGGTCCTCCTTGAAGGTTTAGTTTTTAGGTTGCTTCTAGGGTGAAGGGCTGATAAGCTTTTTGGCTTTGGGAGCTCCATAATCCCCTAAAGCCATCAACAATCCTCAGCCCTGAACCGACTAAACCTCAAGCCTGCATAATTCAGGGTTTATAAACCCTATAGACCCTAAACATTATAGGATGTGGAAGGGAGCCCGAGATTTCTCTTCCTCGCTTGTGGTGCAGGCCTGGTACAATTCGCGGAGATTGGAATGCGGATCTCCGCTGCAGCTCGTCGAAGTGCTAAGAAGTATATTTAAATCTTACACATGGAGTGACATTTAATATTTAGGTGTAATGCATTGGAGAGAGGTCGTGAAGAACTATAGGAACCTGAAGAAGAATCCTTGGATTTTTATTGGGCTATTAACCCTAGCAGTATTCAGGGTTTAACTAGGTTCCCTACATTACATCTGCTGCGCTTCAGTCGTGTTGTCTTCAGGTCCTCTCGGATCTTAGGTTCTTAGGCTTCTTGGGTGAGATTCGGGCAGCGGTGGAAAGCTTTGAGGTTGCTTCTACGGTTTCTATATAGGCCTCAGGGAGGACATGGGAATTTTGAATACAGGGATTTAGGATTCGGGTTTAGTTTAGGGTGTAGACTTCATGGTTGTTTGTATACAAACACAAAGCTACAAAGCCCTAGCATCGGAGTTGGCAAGGCTCAAGATTCTGCTTAGGTTCTACGAGTGAGTGGGTTGCGTGTCGGGGAGCAAATCAGATTTCAAAAGCACGCAAGCCGCAAACAAACTACTGTCTCTCTGTCCGTCTATCTATGTGCATATATAACTATCTGTCTGCCTGCTCCTCTTCCGAAGGTGTATCTGATTACCTATCCATCTATCTACCTATGTATCTATCTATCTACGTCGATAGCTAGCTGTCTTACAATTATCTAGCCTTGCATCTGTCGATCGATCTGCCTTATTAGTCTAGCTACCCAGCTATCTACTTATCTACTATCTACCTTTCTGTCTATTAGCCTATCTACCGGAAAAAATCCATCCGTGCAACTCTATCTACGTACCGTTCTATCTAGCTACCAGTATCTGTCCGTCTTGCTACCTCTATCATTTTTCTATCTACCTATCTATCTTTGAACTTATCCGCTTTTCTGTATGTCTACCGATCCGTCTATCTACCTCTCTGTCCATGTTCCTACCTAGTTTATATGTATCTATCTGTCAACCTACCTATCTGTTTATCTACATATCCTGTTTGTGTCTACGTGCGCGTACGCGTGGTGTCTTAATCGTCTGCCTGCACTGTGCATGCTGTCGGTATTCAAGCCGTCAGGCAGGCAGGCAGGTGTCAGGTAGGTAATTAGCTATACGGCCATGTCAACAGCTTCTTAACAAGCCACTGAGAAACCCCGCGCCCTAGTGCTGGACATGCCATATCCATTTCCCAGCACATGTGCTGGATGCTTGAGCGGAGTTGTTTATGTAGCATTCAGCCTAACTGACGTGCCGAGAACCTCAAGATCTTGCTTCAGGTGAAGAGGACGAGGGGCCCCTCTCCGAGGATCTCCAACGGGTTTTTTACAGGCATTTGCTTTCGGGTTCTCGAGTTCAGGACTTGGCGTAAATTTGCAAAGCTCTCTTTTTGCGCCGAGCTGAAGGCGCATGAGGCCTCCTAGAAACGAGACCCCTCACGCCCGAAGCATCCTCTCCTACATTTACATGAAGGTATAATCGCATCCAAACAGAATCCGGATTAAGACATGCTTATAAAGGCCGCCCACCACGCATCCATGTCCTGAGTTACATAGGCCCAGGAACCAGATAATGGAGGGAGTCTGCAATTAAAGACAGTGCCACATCATTCAGCGTTTAAGGCTGCAGCATAGGAAGTAGAAGCTTGCGTCATTCTCAGAGTCTTCGTGGGAGGACCCTCAACCCCATAAACCCTGCGCCTCTAGTTGTAGGCGGCCTCTCCGGTCGTCTTAGTTAACCCCCCAGAAGGCCCAATACCCCTCAATTGAGGAATATAGCTTAAACCATAATATGAAGCCCGATATAACTTAAGCCATGTTCCTCAATTACGGGGTATTGAGCTCTCTGGGCCAGAAGCTGCTGCTACGCCAACCTCAGCACCGCAAGATCAGAAGCCGTAAACAATGACCCAAACCTTATCACAAACCCCCTCTACACCCCTAAACCCTAAACCCTAAACCCTAAACCCCCCTAAACCCTAATCCCAATAGTCCCGCTAGAGATGCCATTAAGGCGCTTCAAAACTCTAAGCCCGAAGCCTTTCAGAGCCCTGGCCCAGAGGCTAAGACCTTTTCAAGGAACCCGGCCCTTTAGGGTTTAGGGTTTAGGGTCACCCCGGAGTCCTAAACCCGATGGTATGTTCACCCTGCCCGATTGATCCCCTGTGAGGTACTTTGAAGCCCTAAACCCTACCTGGAACCTCTGGGGTGTCATTAAATCCGCCTGGCTGTTTTGCAGTGGTTGTTTCAGTCATCGGGGGTATAGAAACGCCTGCAAAGGATAGAATTGCCTTTGGGATTTTGGGTTTTGTACAGGGATGAAGGATTTCACTACTTGGGTCTGATTGGGAAACCTTACCCTGTGTTCAAGCAGGTTGAAATACATGTGCACTCCCTTGTACGTCGAGCATGTATAGAACTTCAGAACGCCGGCAGAAACTAGCGCTAGATGAATCTTCATGAAAAGGCCACAAGACTTTGTCACAACTTTAGAATCCCGGATCGAAACCCTATAAACCCTATAGGCCCTATAAACCCTACATACATATATATATATATATATATATATATATACAGTAGAAGCCAGAAAGTTGGAACATGGCTTTAGGAGGATTAGTGCTAGGATCCCTTATATAGTTTACCTTATAGGGTCGTGAGGATAGTGATGTTACAACTGTCTGGCTTCTACTGTATATATACCCTTGCCCCATGGAGCACCTCGTCGAAGCTTCGCGAAGAATGCCGAGGACCGTGCTTTGCAGGTGTTTCAATTATGGAAGGGTTCAGGCTGTAATCATTTACGAAGTAGGGGCTTGCATATAAAGTTGAACATACTGACCACACACTCTTTCAGCCGCTCAGGCAAAGCAAACGATCACTCACATCACTTGCCATCTTTGCAACAATGTTGCAACACCGCTCAACGCTTGCCTCGAGCTCGCTGTTTGCGCCCAGTTCTAGCACCCGAGGGCTGTGGTATTTCTTGTTTCCAGCGGCCCAGCACGAAACCAAATTTGAGAAGATAATGCTGTAAGACGTGTTTCTCGAATAAGTTTCTCTTGTATCCGATCCGTCGAGATTGTCGTGACACTCGGCCTATAAAGTCCTCCGACATACTGCAGTCCCAGGTCGCTGGGTTCAAAGTTGCTGCCAGATTTCCTTGCAGCGCCTTTTCCAAATCATGTTTGAAATGCGCGAGGGCGTGATATTTGGGTGTTAACCCAAACAGAGGGATCTTTCGCAGCAAACAAAACTGCGCCAGCTGAGAATAGCCTCGCAAGAAATCACGTAGGGCCTGGCGAAGGGAGTCGGTGCAGCTTTGCACCATCCACAACGAGTGCCCATGGATTCCTTGAGAGAAATGTAGGCCTCCAGTCAGAGCCAGTTCCATCCAGTAACACGCTCGGCATGTGGTAAAATCATGGCCCGTGACCGGGCTCGTTCCTCGCACACGAAGTTGCACCAACAAGACCCGCAGCCACTTGAAAAGCACGATTGTGTCCGAGCCTTTGCATCCGAGCCAGGGAAAAGATCCTCCACTTGCAAAGTGCATCTTCTTCTTGCTGAAGCTTCGCAAGCCCCCCACATGCAAAGACGTTGTTTCCAGGAAAAGTTGAAACTGTTTCCAGGCTCTTGCGAGCCTGTTTTCAACAGACTTTGATTCACCCAGAAGGTCGAAGGCACCGAAGTTGCACAAAAGTAGAATTGCAGACGCCAGAAAATTACGTGCCACGCCTGAAACAAGAGGACCCTCTATATAGGAATTCTAGATCCGTTCGAAGTCACACACCTATATATATGTATGCACGTATGTACACACTAGAAAAATTAGCTTTATCTACTAAATACATCTATAAACAGGTCGCTACATAGCCCGAGTAAACAAGAACCTTAAAAGAAACTGATGTTTCTGGAACCAAGAATCCTAGGCGGAAGACGTGGAAAGGATCTCTGCGAAAGAATTGAAGAACTCCCGATGGAAAGGAGCTCCAGTTGTCGAAGGGCATTTGCACAAAACTCGGCGCTGATTCCCACGGCGCAGACTTGCCAATGGTCCTTGTCCAGAGAGCATTGGGATTGGAGTCCTCAAAAGGGCTCTCTTGAAACCCCGCTTCACATTCGATGCAAACAGGAAGATCTTTTGCTCGTCCAACATGTTCGTAGGACCGTTTCAGGCCAGCATCACGCAAGGAAGTGCAATGGAACTCGAAGTCCCCTTTCATTCCCATGATGCCAATGTAAAACCGCCTGCCTTGGACCAAAAGTCCTGTCTCAAAGATCTCACGAAGTTGGGTCGACAAAGCTTTGATAATGTCCGCCAAAAGCTCCGGAGGCCATTGCTTGCTTGGATAGGCAGCAATGAGGAATCGGCTCAAATAAGAGTGGCCCTTCCCATTGCAGCTTTGCCCAGTTTGAAGCACCGGTTGTTTACACCTGCACAGTTTTGGTTCACCACGCAAAAAGCCCAAGGCAGGCTCCAGGCTGAATATCTCCAATGGCTGCCTGGGGTGTGCGTAGTTGTCTGTCCTATATACAGATCTATCTACATACATGTATATACAATAGATGTATACATATATATATATATGGTATGTAGTTTCAACTACACGATATGGGGACCTCTATATAAGAGTTGCTAACCATAGAAAAGAAATGACTACTTGAAACACGTCTTAACTAAAGTCTTAGTTGCTTCTTCTGTGTTCTCCCGCCATCACCGTGGAGGCTGATTGGTATTGTCCAACGCAGGCGTTCAGCAGGTGCCGAATAAACAGCATGCGATGGATGCATTTGTCGATATCGGCCCCAAAACATTACCAGTCCACGATTAGCAGCAGGGTCGGATGCAGCATACCCTCCCAACAGAAGTTCAGGATGATTGTTCAATACATAGCCCAGGACGTCTTTCGGGGCCAGGTAAGGTAGAGTGAAGCATTCAGGACCAAGCACCAAAGTATGATGTGACAATGGGATAGTAGGTCGAAGACCAAACTTTCCAACAATCTTTTCCACATGTCTTGCAGAGTTCTGATCGGACAACCCTACATCAATACCCAAGTCTTCGCGTGTGGCCTCCACACCTTTTTGAAGGACCATCGCCCTCTGATGACCCGTCACCGAGCTAGCAGGCGCCTTGGCTTTGAGCAGATCGATCGATATGTGCATAACCATGTGCATGAGCTTTGACAGGCATGTATCTATATACATAGACACAATTGCCAGCATACATACGTGAAACACATGTATACATATACATATATATATATATATACAAGCATATATACATATATATATATATATAAACACATGTGTCAGTGTACACGTGTATGGAAGTTCATGCACACCCACGTATAGACACACATATAGACATATATACATATAAATATATATCCATATGTATATATATATATGTGCATATACATATATGTGTTTGTGTATATATATATATATATATATATATATATATTATGTGTATGTGGACGTCTATACATGCACAGCGTCACCATGTAAGAATATGATGGTGTCTAGAGCCCTAGCATGGATCCATGGTTGTTTTCACTATCACGATCAAACATCAAGAACGGTTATAGAAGGTTGAATGTGCAGATTTCAAGATTTCGGAGCGACACAAAGCACCGTATAAGAAACTCTGTATTGTACTCAGTTGGTTTGTATGCACATGCACAATGAAGATGGGACATGGCAGCACATATCCTGCGCAGCAAGTTGCTCCATCAGCCACATTCTCCAAGAGGTTCTCCAGTATAGGCGTGATCTGAGGAGGCTTCGAGCTCGTACCTCCACAACAAAACCGATGGAGCTTGCACTGGAAATACTAGATAGTATAGTGTATGCATTGTAATTTGTAATGTTTGCAACAGAGGGCTGTACTCTGTACTCTTTTCCTGTTTCCGGGCACCGAAGCAGTATAGAGAGCATCCTTTCACAGAGAGGCCGGTGGCCCACACATGAATTAGTAAGTCTTCTTGACAAATTTGGGCACGCAGCCGTGCATCTCACACGGGGTGCCGCACAAGCCAGTCAGCCTGTTTCATCGGAGTTGATTAAAATCTTCTAGCGTGATGGTTACCATCATCTAGGGGACCTACGGGGAGCTTGCGCAGGAAAAGCAGGACAGGACCTTAATGCATGGATCTAGAAAGTTTCATGTGTATGTACACAGCATCTTTCGGAAAGACACATATACAGCCCACTTAGATAATTACCCAACACGCAGAAACCTGAATTGAGCTCTACATATAACTGCAGACTGTCCTTGCCCGCACCATTCCCCGAACCTGGCTCAAGCCAGCTCACTCGACCTTCACTCGCTTTGAGGTGTCCGCATCGTCTTTCTTCTTCTGCGACCGAAGATACACGATCATCGGCCCACACCCCGTGCTGAAGCTGAGGGCTTCCACGCACCTGAGCTGGGTGTTCTCTGGGGGTTCAGAAGAGACGTCTATCAGGTGTTATATTCGGATTTTCATTAACCTGGGATCCAGCAGGAAACTAATTAAGGTCCTATCGTCGATCTTTCTTCGTAGACTAGTATGTGTGACTGAAGGCGTATACACGACCTGCTATGGAACGGGCTTTTGTAGAGTTCCTGACATGTGGATGGAGTGTATAGGCGGGATTGGGTTAGTTATGTGTAGATATTCCATGCATGGGCTCCCCATCTACAAAGCTTTTTTAGCTAATTGCGGATGTAATATAGCGTCACCTGCAGAATATGTACAAGTACACATATACGAGCACACAACGACGGGGTAGTTTCAGGCCTGTGTTTCCTTGCATTCTGTTCTAGTCTGTATGCTAATATATGTATGCATACAGGTAGCTGGATAATTAGATAGTACATAGGATCTTAAATCTATCACACTGAGAAACATCAACAAAGCCTCGATGGGTCGCTCTCTCTCTCTCTATATATATATATGTACAGATATATACACGTACGACATAATTACTAAACATCGTGCTATATCCCTTAAGTTGATCCTGAGCCCTCTATATACATATATATACACACACAAACTCTATAGACCTTAGTTTATAAAGCCCTATATATATGTAAGGCTATATATATATATATATATATATATATACATACATAAACCCCAAACCTGCAAAGCGCGAAGCCCTAACAACATCAAAAACCCTGAAATCTAAAACCCATTCAATCCCTTGTGCTGCTTTCTCCATGCACTGCTTATACGTCCCTTGTCAGACTCAGGTTCAGAGTTGTTTTGGAGGGTTTGGTTGGGTTATTTTGAGTTCCTGAAAAAGCTCCTTCTAAAGTTCATCAAACAGCTCTAGAAACGACTGACAAAAAAAAGGTTCAATCTCTATATGCCCATCCTCGATCGTAGATATGTGATGCAGAGTAGTCAGTGACTCTACCGAGCTTCTTGAAGTGGTTTTCTTGCTAAGCTGCTACGGTATGTATGTAACTCGTTTGTTGTACAGGGACCCATTTCAGGGTTGTAAAAGATTCTAGAGGTCTTGAGAGGGCTTGGTGCAGGCATTTTCTCACTAGAAGAGGCTTTCTTCGCTTTCAATGCAACTAAATAGGGCACTCATGTTGGCACCGAGCACAGGCACTCAGTCAAGGCTTTTCGGGAAGCTAGATGGTGGCCCACATGTTCGCAGCTAATTAATTAGCCTTCCAGCAATCTGCCAAGCTGTGAAAAGCATCTGTACAGACAACATGACAGGTGGGAGTATGATGCATATGCTAATTAATTGCCGCGGGGTCGACTCCTCTGTCCGGTATGCAGCGCATGCTGCACGACATAACAAAAGAAAGGGCCAGCACTCTGCATGTCCATACCTTCCCCACCCAAACGGATATTGCGGAAGCCTGGAGCATTAAAGAATATCCGAATCAGAGCTGCCTCCAGGAGACAGATCACATCAGCATTAGAATGCACATGCAATATGGTCATCCTCTCCCAGGGCACCTGCTTGTCGTGCTTATACCCATAAGCAGTGTGCAGCCATCTAGCCACGGGGTCTCTTGTCACCCCAACCTTGTATAAAGCCGGGTTCCTCGAAGAGATGCTCCTGATGCAAATCTCAGCATGCGTTAGTATGCTGGAGGCCAATCTGGATTTGGGCAAGTCGAACATGATGGCTCCCTGTAAAAAGTTTGTTTGCTCTAACTGAGGAATGATCTCATCGCGAAGTCGGGATAGGGATTTCTCTTCTTCGGATAGCTGTTGTACCCATTGCCAGGGATCCTTTGTTCGTATAAGCCTCGTCAGCCCAGGCTTATGCACTACCAGCGGCAGCTCATGCACTGGCTCTACATGAGGACGCTGTATGCAATCTCCTGACTGGCTTTCTGCAGATGCAGCTTCGGAGTCCAGGCAGTCACACACAGGTTGCTGGGTTTTCCAACCCAGTAGGAGTGAAGCGGTATCCTCCTCATCATCCCACAATACAGAAGCCAAGCTTCGCAAGCGCTTCGTCATGTCGGATTTAAGATACGTGGCCGCACACCAACAGGAGCGACTTAGCAGCCTCTGTCATCCATGGCTGGATGGGTGACTAGGCCTGAATTAACGAGACCCACAGAATAGGTTGCAATTGTGCTACATAGTTGCCAACATCAGTTTGCAACCTGTGTAGACACAGAGACGACGACACGTATACGTAAATGTATAGATGTACACTGTACATATTTAGCAACATTAAACAGCTAGACCTGGAAACCACAGCTTGGCTATTGAAAGTAGTGTCGACAATCGTATAGGTACAGCCTCCTGCAGAAGAGCTGGGGTAGCCGAGAATTACACTTGCACGTCGTATATATTCTGTATATATGCACAGCTAGGCTTTGCATATACAGGGACCCAGCACTATCTGCTTGCAAAGCCATGAAACACTGCATTTGGAGCCGCGATTCATCCTATGGAGCCGCATATACAGACGCAAGGCCTCTAATTCCACATAGTCCGATTGAATGATAGCCAAGTAGCTGAGATCCTAGTTGCAGTGCCCTCCTGAGCTTATAGATGGATGCTACACGCAAGAGTCACCATCCCGGCGAAGGTGTTAATTTGTTTATACAACTCTAGAAAGATCCTGGAATCCTATGATGCACGGTGGACCCAGTAACATCTGACTGCGCGATCACCCCCCAAACTGCAGCCTATAAACTCTAATCCTGATCGAAGCCCTCATTTTCAAGCCCGAAATACCTTTCAAATTGGTCCACTGCTGTCAGGCTGCTGCTTCTTGGCCACGTCGAACAACTTCTTGATCTCGCCCTGCTGCCTGGGATGCGTCAGGGGTCTTCCTCTGCATTATGCGGGCGCCTGGAGGGATTCAGCTAAGTTGGATTTGGATTCGAGATATGTATATATATATATATGTATTTATATAGGACTTCGATCGGAGTTGACAGTGCATACAAGCTGGATGCAGCACAATTAGTGGGTCAACTTGTATACATTGTTCTGGTCTTCGTTCGATATCAGCCGATATGGGGTTCCTACAAAAAGTCCTGTCACCCAGGATGCTGAACACGTGGTTGACTATTATAAGGCTACCTGTTTATTTAGCTTGCACAGGACGCTCTGGATAGAATTATGCAAAAAAAGGGTTCCTGTGGCAGCTACGGGCACGATATGCTTTACATTTTATATTCTAGACTTTTACGAAGATAACTGCGTATACAATGGTTTGCCAGGACTCTATCTCTCTCGATCCAGCCACTTGGGTCCAGGTTCATACAGCTGATATTGAGTTTATTGTTGGTGTGAGAAAATTACGAATTATGTAGGGTTTATACAGGATTGCTATATAGGGTGCGGGCGTTGTTACTGGGGGATCTTAGTGGGTCGGATGTCAAAGAGGCTTTATAAGGTGACTTTGGGTTGTCACTTGGTTTTGAGCTTTGCAGACTCTGACTTTGGAGTTTCAAGTGATCGAGGCCTAGCCTCATGACACGGAAGGACTGCCTGCAAATACCAGGACAATGTTTGCCGGCACTGTGACAACTTAGGCAGACAACTAGCTAGCGCCTTAAATACGTTGTGCATCCATTATGGAACCCCTACAGGACCCCTCGATAGAGACCTGAGTAAACCGGGTTACAGTATAGAGGGTCTACATCTAATAATTGGCTACAGTGCATGGTAAGCTTTGAAAAGCTAACTTGACACTTCCAGCAGCCGGGCCATCAGTACCCCAATTAAAGCGAGAGTACATAGAAGTCCATTCGACCGTTGTATGTGGACATATATATATATATATAGAGTAGTCTACTGACACATGATACGAAAGGCAAGGTCGCTAGAGTATACATGTGCATGTACATATATGTGTATCAGGACACATGTCTAGCCATATATAGGCATGTATGTTATGCAAACCACAACGAGGTACTTGTCCAAGCTGAGATATATGAAGCCCTCACAACCAGAATATGTAGATATGCGTCTGTATATACAATATATATCCATATACACATATACTTGCATACATGATGTATCACCATATATATATATATATGTATATATACACTTCCACTGTATGCAGTGCATGTACACAAATGCACATGCGCCTTCCCACTGCTATATCTTCCCATGCATGCCCCTGAAGTGGGTACATATACTATACAAGCATACAAGCTCTATCACAACCTATTGTTTCGAAAGTCGAGGGGCTCCAGGCTGAAGCCTACATCCTGAAGCACACTTTCCGACTGCTTGTGCTGGATCTTTTCGGAAGTCTCATCCAGGCCCTTGAGGATGGTGCTCGCTTTGGTCAGGATCCTTATACACAGGTACATTCCATGGAACACACCAATTAATGCACATAAAAACACAGGAGTTCTCAACATCCCATCTCCTAGCTGCTGCCTATTCTAAATGAAATCCAGTCTCTTGTCTGTCTTCTCGCTTTTCTTGAACTGTTCCAGTTGGTCCTTAACACCCTGGATCTTAGCATTCCATTTCCCCAAGCATTGCACAACCTTCACGATGTAGGAGGAGGGCAGCCCGTCCGCATCCATATCCGGAAAACTAATGGATTTAATCCTCTGCTTGACGTCGGATTCCCGGTCCGCCCCGGCGACATTTTTGTCGTCGCCTGAACACAGACGCGCACACACACACACACACACATACGATATCTGGTATGTATGCATGCATTTAGGATGGCACTGCATATTGCACGACCTCTACACACGTGTGGCAGCGATTTCCCAGGGGTGCATCCGGGGCCTTTGGGTCCTCCATCACCGAGGCCCCATGAGTGGCTGAAGACGTCCAAGTCCTTTTCGTTGTCACTCTCCTCGAACTCCGCATCGCTGTCCACTTCCTCATAGATCTCCCGCTTGCGCTTCCTCATCTATACACCACTACTTTAGTATGCATGAGACATGTCCAGGAATCTACTCTTGAACGAACACATTTATCTATCTATCTAGAACCAGCTTCCAAGAGAGGGAGAGCGAGGATGTGTACATCATCCAGTTTAATGAATCAGTCAATCAGTCAAGAATCAGCACCTTGGCTTCCACTGACTTTTCAAGCCAGTAAAGCTTCACGTCCGGCTCGTACCTGTCCCGCCTGGCCCAGGCACAGTTAAAGCAAGCATCGAAAAAACACGACACGCGTGGGACATGTGTGTAAAATTCACTTCAGATGTACACACAGAGCGACACGTGGTTGCGTACCATGTTCTCGTATGTACATGTACATATTGTTGTTTTATAGAGCAGATGCATGGAACATGTAGAGACGTGCATGTTTGGATTCTAGACAACACCCATGTAAATAGTATACATAAACTAAAGGATTGCACACATCTGCACGTACATACATATATATATACATAGTTGAACTTAAGTTAAAATGCATAATACATATACACATATATAAACATGTTTTGCCAGAAATGCGTACAAGTAGATTTGTAATACTACGTGACATAACACAGACAGACTGAAGACACATCCCACATAGAAGCACATGCATGCTATGGAGTGCACAGATCCTAGAAACATGTGTGTGTATATGTGCACATGTAAACACATACATATATATATATATATATACCCATGTATGTGTGTATGTCTTTGGATCTGTACATATATATACACACATATATGTGGCACGTCTCCCCGGCTCTCTCGTTCTCTCTCTGTCTCTTTCTTCCTCTCTGTCAACAACCTCTTCTAGATGTATACATGTCTGTTTGCCCGCCTGATCCACCCGCGCATCTTTGCGCACTCGTCGTGCACAGCCTTCTTCCGCTTCTCTGTGAGGCCAAGCTCGTCCATGTCCAAATCGGACACAAACTGCCCGGAAACCCAAACCTCCGACTCGGACTCGCGGCGCTTGATTTTTTTCACGGAGCGCCTGACGAAGAGGTCCTGGCAGGTCTCACCAAAAATCCCCAGGCAAGTGTCCCCGCTTGCCCATCCGTCCTTGTCAAGCCCGGACTTGAGGAACTCGGCTTCCAAAGCGGGGCGTTGACTCAAGTCCTTGTACTGGTCCACCAGCTCCTTCGGAACCAAGTAGCTTCCATCAACACGAGGAGCGAACATACGGGCCATGCGCTTCTTGACGGAGCTCAGCTTGACCTCCTCTTGCAGAATCTGCATGGCGTCAGCCACCATGTCTGCAACGTCATCCGACGGCTCCTGCTTCACCTGCGACCCACTCCAAGAAGCAGCACTACACAAATCTGAAATACACGTCTAGCTTCGCACATGCAGAGGCTTGCAGGACTCAAGTACAGCACACCCATGCACATACTATGAAGCCACATGTTCGGTGATTTCAGACCGATGCACCTGCTTCGAAGACTCGGGGCTTGACTCTGCAGCTGTTGTAGGGCTGCCCACCTCGGATGGCTTGTCACCAGTCCCTGTCGACTTCACCGGGGTGACCACCTTCTGCTGGGATGGCTTCTCGTCACTCGTTGTCGCCTTCACTGGGGTGACCACCTTCTGCTGGGATGGCTTCTCCTCACTCGTTGTCGGCTTCACTGAGGTGACCACCTTCTGCTGGGATGGCTTCTCATCACTCCTTGTCGGCTTCACCTTCTGCTGGGATGGCTTCTCATCACTCCTTCTTGTCTTCACCGGGCTGGCCACATCATCATCGTTTGTCTCCATCTCCTTCACTGGAGTGTCGAAATGCCCTGGCACCGTGGAAGCGGTGCTGAGTCGCCGAACCTGTCCAAAGAAGCATATACACCTCTCTCCCTTTCTATCTCCTCTCTTTTGCACATAATATCAATAAATGCACACACACATACATATCTGTGTGTATACATGTACAGTTACATATTTGTCCATGCATGCAGACGTGCAGATACACATGTGCAGGAAAGGTGTGTCTGTGTATATACATGCACGCACATTTGTACCAGTATGCGTACATACATACGATGTCTCTCTGTCTCTATACATACATGCATACATGTTAAAACAGGCATATGCATAGACACGTCCATGCCAACATGTCTGTGTATGTAGCAGCTATATGTATATCTCCAGTTGTCATCATAGAAGGTTTCAGAAACATATCATATACATACACACACATATATATATATGTATGTATGTATGTATGTATGTATGTATATGTCTATTGTCTTATATTATAACCCTATATGTGATATAAACAACTATCTACATATATATTTAGATAGAGAGAGGTCTAGTGCTGGAAAAGCTCAATCAAGAGGTCTCTTAGTTCATGCATATGTACAAGTTCATACATGGACAGATACAGAAACACCTATATATATATATATATATATGTCGACATATATATATATATATATAGGCTACATACCCACAAACACGTTATCCTCTACATTCGTATATGTATATATACATGCATATATAGATACACACATAGAGGTGTATACATACACATGTATGGCTACCTGGTAGGTTCTAGAGAAGCAGACCTGCAACGGTAATTTTGAGTACACGAATAGCACCTGAAGGGGCTCACCATTCGAGGATCTTTTGGCCGTGGGACGCGCCGTGGGACGCACGGGGGTCGGCACGTATGCTGCGGGAGGCACCTGATCCTTTGATTGGGGCTTGTGCGCAGTGGAAAGGGTCGAGCCTTCGGTGTGAGTGGAGGCAGGGCTGGAAGGCGAGGCCAGGGCGTTCTGGGAGTCCCTTGGGGAAACAGGCTGCGCTAGTCGGGCCTTTGCCGCCATCTTCTTCTTCAGGTCCTCAAGTAGTGCAATACATCTAGATATGTGGATGCGAAGACATGGACTAGATTCGCGACTAGATGTACTTTGTTGTCGAGATTGACGATTGAAACATATATATGTGTAGACAGATCTGCCTAGTCGGTTGCAGTGTTATATAGGCAGGATTCGCAACAGAACAACAACCGCTCCTCCAACCTCCGAAGCTCGCTGAGCAAGGTAGCCTTGTCAGCACTGTTAAGTTTCCTCCATGGAGCTTCTCGAACAACATCATTTCCATCATCGATGCTGTCCGTGCTATAAAGCTTGGACGGCATCTCGCGATGCATTGTCGTTCTCCTGCCAAACAAGCAGGGATCCTGGCAGGACACCAGGGCAGCTACAGCACACTCGAGCCGGCTTCAAGGGCCATTAAACTTTCTTTACTAGGGCATTCGACACAAAGCTGCATGTTGTTCTTACCTGCTTGCAACATCGAAGACCAGATTCATTGGCCATGCAAAGACACCCTTACTTTCTTGAGTAGAACGAACTTGAGATCATGCAGCCATGCCTCCCTTAACATGTGCAGTTCTGCATGGGAACAGATCGTTAATGTATATATAGACACATATAAACTGTGCACATGTACACATGTATATACACTATACATATATATGTGAGAGTTATAAGCAATTTTAGAGGTCCATAGGTATATGAATGCCTGTACATGCATGTATGCATATATATATATATATGTGTGTGTGTTCTCCTGTCTCTCTATTTGTATATATACATGAGTGTGTGTATATATATATGTATATATATATATATATGTGAGGTGTATGTATATATAAGGTTGAACAGAGCTGCATACCTCTAAATAGGTTCCGGTTACATACATACATATATATATATGGGTCTTCTGCACACGGCCTCACAGCCAAGGACATATATATGTAAAAAATCTAAGCAGACTTTCTGTGTTAAGGCTCTACCTTTTGTAAATGTACACAGACAGAGGCTTTCTTACATATGTACATATACATATATAAAAAAATGTACACCCATGTGCACATAGATGTGTATATATATATATGTACATGCATGCATCTCTCAACCCCTCGATCTTTCTCTCGCCAGCATCATGGCTAGGACCAAGCAAACCCTCGAGCAAGCCGGTTCCCAATCATTGTGGGTAGGACAACCTTACCTGACACAGACACACATGCTTATGTAACTATGCATACACACATGTATAGACATGTAGGAACGTAGCATCCTTATGCATCGGTATGGTGGCCTGCTTCTTAATTGGGCCCGGAGACTCACACAACACAGCATCAGCACCAATAACTACGAAGCCGAAGTCGAAGATCGAACTTGAAACATCCGCGGTGATACTCATTTCTCAGGCTGGCGCAGCGAGCCTGGAAGCAGATCCATGTCCCGGCAGAGCTGAGGAGCTTCGTGCTGGGAAGCTAATTGCATATGCAAGACTGGCTGCAAAAGCCCCTAGCATGCGCAACCTGCCCATGCATGCATAATCAGGATCCATGTTAGCTCGAGTATATATATATATATATATGTCTGTGTGTGTATCACGTATATATGTACATTTGCAAATACATCTACATTTATACATATACCGAGACCTCTATGTATGTGTATATATAGACACATGAGGTACAGACATGTGCATATGTATCGATCTATGTATATACATGTATACATACTTATATATATATATATATATATATATATTAATATATATTAATATATATTAATATATATATTAATATATATATATATATATCAATATATACATATATGAATATACACAATTGCATATAGATATGTACTCGTAGAGGTATACACACAGACATATATATATATATATGTACTTACCAGGTGTGTATATACATAAATCTGTTTGTATATAAGCATATAAATATGTGTATATACACGTACATGTATATCTATATATATATATATATGCATATATACGTATAAAAATTCCGATGTATGCTTTTTCATGGATACATATATATATATATATACACATAATTTTATAGAGTAATGATCATACACGTATGTACATACCTTTTCTGTGCATAATCATGTACACACGTGTATACGTGCTTATACATGTATATGTAGAAACATATATATATTGCGCATATATATATATATATCTACATATAGATGCATATAAATGATCAAGTATTAAAACAGATCTAGATCGTATAATCCACAAATATATATATATATATATATATACACACATTCTATATATATAAATATATATATACATAGACTTTGGTTCACCAGGACTATCGATCTATATGTACGTATCTATATATATATATATATACATATATACATATATACGTATGTATATATATATATATATATATACATAAACACGTAGAACCTCTCACTGTTTCACAATGAGCTAAGATTTGATATATTCATACATATGTATATACATATATGTATATAAGATTATATTTGTGATGTCAATATATATATATATATATATATGTATATATGTGTATATATATATATATACTAGTTGATGTATCTGACGATGAAAGCGAATTGTTCAAATTATTTTCTACAAATGGGATTTGTTCAAACCCCGTTTCTGCAAATGTGTTGCGGAGCGATGCACGGGAATTGTTCAAATTATTTTCTACAACTGTGTCCCCGGAGTGATGCCAGGGAATTGTTCAAATTGTTTTCTACAAACCTGCCCGGCCAGTAGGTAGCGAAACACATAAGATGGTCCAGGGCCATTGTTCATAATATTCTTTACAAATATAATATGAGGCAACCCCATGCCGTCAATGCATTGCACACATACTATAGATATATATCTATATATGTGTGTGTGTATATATATTTATAAATATCCATTATATGTGTATATATGTATGTATAGGACAATATATGTAGATATATGTGTATGTATATATATATATGTATACATATATACCACGTCAATGCGTGTCTCCCGCCAGCCTCCCGGCCGTTCCCGCCCACGCCGCCTCGACCACGTATATATAGTGTGTCTGTATATATATAGCGTACACATGTACCCTGGCAATGGTACAGACATGTAAAAAATAATTTGAACAAATTACGTTTTACATGTGCACGTGTACAACACAATTTGTTCAAATTATTTTTTGCATATGCACATGTAAAACATATTTTGTTCATATTATTTTGTACATGTGCCTCTTGCAGCTGGCCTGCTGGCCTGACACCCGACCCCGCCGTGCACATGCAGCGTGTATCCCTTGCGTGCCCAGTGCACACGACCTTCCACATGTAGCAAATAATTTGAACAATTCCCAATTTGCGTAACCCCTGCGTCAAACCACCATTTTACGTGTGCCAAAACGGCCGCCCGGCAGTTCCCGCCCGCGGCCCGAGCGTTCCCGCGCTAGGCCCGGCCATTTCCGCCCGCCGTTTTGGAACCATTTTACGTGCATCGTAGTTTGCTCAAATTATACATGTAGAATGCGATAATTTGAACAAATTGTGTTTTACGTATGTATGTGAACATTTTACGTATGCATGTGTATATATATATATAAATAAATATATATATATATATATATATATAATATACACATATAATATATATTTATATTAATACATATATATACATGTATGAGTATCTATGTATATAGATATATACACATTATGATCCATCTATGTATATCATCATACATACATACATACATACATACATATGTATAAATGCATACACAGAAACATATATATATATATATAGAGAGAGAGAGAGCATCTATTATGATACATAAATGCTGAGGGCATATATATATATATATATATGCGTGTGTGTGTGCATATATACATATATAAAGATGTATGTCTGTATGTTTGTATGTACACACACACATAATGAGTAATAGTTGGATAGAAGTCATGTGAGTCTACATATATGTATACATGCGAACACACACACATATATATATATATATATATATATACATATATATAGAGAGAGGTACCCACAATGTACATATACATGTATCTAACTCTATATATACATATATGTTTTGTGTATGTATATATATATATATACATGGGTGTCGGTATGCATATATATATATATATATACAACAATGCTCAATAAATGTATATATTGGTAATCCATCCTCTACATAAATTGACATACATCTGACAAGAAGACTGGCTCCTATATACATATTTATATGTGTGTGTACATATATATATATATATGGATCTATATGTACTATTCATAGATGTATTCCGATCTTAGGCATGTATACATGCCTGTGCATGCCGGGGTCAGCCACATAAGGTGCTGCTGTTGTGTTGCCACGAACAGACCACAGAAGCTGGTCTTGAAAACCAGCCACCCGGCCCATCCTGCCAAAACTCAATATGTTGGTTAACGACGGCCTCCTGACATCTACACGGAAGAAACCAGCATTATAGAAATGGCTCTTAACTAGTTTGTAACTAGCGACACCTGCAAAGCGGGCAAACTACCTGGACCCAGGTTACATATGTGTATAAACATAGATGCAGGCACCTAGCTATGCAAGCAGTGGAACACTTGGACGGAATGGGAGAGAGCGAGGGAAGGCCACAGAAATATCCTGCCACTTTTTCTACAGAGAGAGTGAGTGAGTGAGTGAGAGCGAGTGACTGAGAGAGTACGAGAGTCAGAGAGAGAGAGAGAGTGAGAGTAAGAGCAAGGGAGAGGGAGTGTTTTGCCAAGAGACAGGAAACAAGATAGAGAGAGTCCCAGCCCAGATTTTTATATATAGAGCTTGGGGGGAACACAGTCAATCACCTAGACAGCTAACATGTGTCTGCACCCAACCCAGGCAGATGCCCAGGGCTACCAAATAGACACCTGCTGCAGGAGCTATGGGCAGCCGTCCGTGCTGCACATCAGCAGGCTCGAATTAAGCCGGCGGAGCACCTCTTACTAGTACTTATTTGGGACTAGGGTAGGTATATAAGTGGATACACCACGAAGCATCTTCGTAGATTGTGAAGACATTGCTGTGTTCGGCCCGGATGAAGTTTGTTATGCATGGCGAGTTATAAAGTACCCATGCAAGGCTTATACAAAGGTTGTGTTTCTTGTGTAGTGTAAACAGCAGTATACAGGTTTTGTCGGGGCTTGTGCACCTAGCAAGGATGTAAACCACACACAATTAGAGGTTCCACTTCGAGAGATGAGGAACACCCCATATAAATGTACAGGCACTGAACCCCTCGACAGCCCTTAATTCGAGAAACCACTTCACACCTGCGACTCCGGTTCAAGTCCCTCCTTAGGTGCCTTTTAATTGTGGTTTAGCTATATAGGTCAATGTCAGACAATATAAAGTCGGGTCGACAGCTTTCTAGAGGGGATGCTGGGAATCAATCTACACGACTGCTGCCTTATATAGTGCCTAGACCGGGGCTCTACTTACATGGGGAGCTCAGAAGTCTGTAAGTCCGGGAAGCTGGGTAACTCAGGGCATTCCTATGCATAGGCCAGGAGTATAAGCTCATGTAGCAACCAGGAGCCCAACCCGGTATCGACAAGTTCTTCCTAAATGATTAGCATTAGTTAACCTGAATTAGAAGTGGCCCGGCAGGTGCCGCCTCGATGGGTTTTTGGCGAACCTTATAAATATTATTCTAATCCTGACAAGGACACTATATATATATATATATATATATATACAACTAGTTATGTCTACCTCACCCTGTGTAATTACACAAATCAGAGGTGGCTCGGCAAGTGTGGCCTCCACTCTTTCGGGATCTTGAGTTTCTTAGACCCACGGGCATAGCGGACTACATCCATCAAATCACAGTCGTGCCACAGATCGTCCCACTCGAACTGCGCGTGGTTCCACAGGTCGATGAGGGGCTTGTCAGACACCTGAGAACACAAATAGGTAATTTTAAATATGTATACATATATATATATATATATATAGGGATATATTTGCTGATCGATGTTGACCAGATTTCGTTTCTGGTAGATGTTAATGATGTTAATTGAACCTCAGCACCCACCTGAGTTTAGATAGCCAGGGACGACTGCCTACGTATACAGGGAAAAGACAAGGCTTGTACAGGGTTTCTAGGGTTCTTCTATATGCTTGCTGGGTTGTTTAAGGATTTTAAGGTCTTGAGATTAAACTGGGTTTTAGAACTACACATAGATTTATATGTAGAGACTTATAGTTCTTATAGGCTGTTGATATATACATCGAAGGTATATACATATACATGAACATATATCTTGGTATTATAATCCTTGTATATGGAGGGTTTATAGGGTTTATATATATATATATAGGGATCCATATATATATATATATATATATATATATAGTCGTAGGAAGACTTATCTTATACGGTTTGTAGTGATTTAAAGCGAGGGGTGTTAAGGGCCTGGGCTTTGTTTTCTAGACGATCGGGGTCGTGGAGCCAAGAAGAACACTATATGGAATGCTGGAGCAGCAACTGCCCGGAACGAAATGGGCTAGATCGATGGCTTCATGCTGTTGCACGAGGTCACGGCACGGCTGTTGTGCTGCGAGTGCTACATAACCCTACTGAGGTAGAGGTTGAGGAAGTCACCCGTTCAGACCATCGTGGGCGCTTCAAGACAACATCGCCCGAGGGGCAGTTGATCCGCACAACCTCAGGCCACTCGTCTGGCCCTGTGGCCCCGGATCTGATCAGCTCTGGACAAGACGGATGCCACAAGATTGCTGGAACAATGCCCCCCCCCCCCTCTAAACCCATCTATATAAGCCCCAGATACCCCATAAAACCCTTGCATGGATCTGCGTAGACTGACCTTTGTAGATTATTTGAATTCAGAAAAGCTAGTTGATCCTGTAGTATGTGCTTTCCATGGATACGTCTAGACAGAAGCTGTCTGCACCCATGTACATGGGACAAGGTTCTCCAGTGCTGGAACCCCATAATTAAACTATTCACCAGTCTAGGCAAACCCCATGAGAATCAGGGAGCCCTCGATCGGTTTGTCAGACGATATAGATTAATTATTGATGTGGTTTGGTGAACTAGTCTTCTGCGAGCTATCAAGTAGGTCTGCTCCCAAGAAGCTGGGAAAGCAAAAAGGAATGACACAGCCTCACAAGGTCCCTGATCTACCAAACCCACATGTTTACAGGTATCTTGAAATAACTCCATATATATGTGTATATTCCATAGACATGTAACTACGTATACATATATATGTAGAGGGGCTAGAAGTCTATAACGTTTGTGGATGTCATACACTTATATGTACATAATGGAGGGTGTTTAGAGGTAGATAGACAAATATATATATATATATATATATATATATATATATACATATATATATGTATACATAGACCCCGTATGCATGGTGCTAACATAGGGTATGCTAATAGTGGGCCCCATCGAACCCTAATTGTTGCCGCGGGCAGGTGGTTTCGTAGTACTTAAATAACGGGCAAGAACCCCATACAAGCACAACTTGCAACTGGGTCTCTGTGTACTCCAGCGGCCGCTTCGCAAACATGTCAGGAAGCAGCTGCACGAAGTGGCGCGCGTAGCAGAAGGTGTACTCCCTCAGAAAGGCCAGGAGGGATTTACTTCGTTCCAACCCAAGCTAGGAACTACATCGTTTCGTAACACCCAGCTAGAATTCTTACAGCATAAAGGCATACTACTATTCTCCACTAAGGGGCTGCGTTGGTTTGAGGTTCGCAAAAGGCATACTACTATTTTCCACTAAGGGGCTGCGTGGGTTTGAGGTTCGCATTCGCAGTCCAGCACAGCCGTCCGTTCCGTTCTTCACGATCTACAGTTGTGATTGCTGTCTGTCGTTCCTGCACAGTCATAGGTCCCAAGTCTAGCCGGCCGATTTCTTGCGAAGTCGACCACAACCAGGTCCTCTTCCACGTGTAGGATTTGAACTTTCGCATCCAGAAGGAAGCTTTGAACGTCTTAGTTGCAATATAACAAACATATAATCGAGAGCTATGTAGGAACAGACCTAGAAACACAAACAAGGATACGGGAATGACACAACTGCTGCATTGCTTGACATGAGTGATGAATGCTGCAAAGAAACAGTCACACCGAGGCTTAACAACCGATGTAGCAGCTGTACGTAGCGATCGTGTAGAGTTATCAGGGATCCTTGTGGGTTTTCCAGGACATAGTGGCCGCCAGCAGCAATGACGAGGTACATCAGAATTGTACTCCTTCGGGCAGTCGCTATATACCTGTGTAGCTATAGCAACACACATCTTCTTCTATTTAGAGGTTCCTTAAACATAACCCTGGCTAGAATGTGACCCCAACATGGTGTGATGCTGTCCTTGCCATAAGCTTGTTTCCCTTCCGAACAGTGACAACACTCTCGTCACCCCGAGGACATAGGTAACACCGTTTCGACGTGCCTTTGTTAACTGGCACGAAGCTGGAACAAACAACCCCGAAGGCTGCCACGAGCTGATCCAGCTTGGATCGGAGGATCAGGGAGATGGCTATCCTTGGTTGAGCACTCAGTATTTCCGAGCCAGTAGTATATAAGTATCGAAGACTAGCTAGCAGTCACCCTAGACATACAAACAGCCACAAAAATCCAAGCACACTGCTAACGTTTACTGGGTGGCACCATTCCTGCATTGGAGTTCAAGTCCATAGATGATCTTCGACCCCTTTTCTTTGCGCGCTGAGCCCCGTAAACTACGTCGTACGCCTGCACTTTGTAGCCTGCTGCGTCAGCCATCAATGCCAGCCGAGCCTTTCCCGAAAAGTAATCCAAGAACTGGATTCCTGCGTCCGGAGACACATCCAGCCACCACACCAGCAGGACCAGGAAAATGATCACCTTGTTTCAGGAGAGCTGGTTTCAGGGAAAGGGCGGGGGAAGGGAGCAGGTAAAATGGGATAGAGAGAGGGATGATGGACAGGGCGTGTGCACATATATATATATATACATATAGGTGTGTGTGCGTGTGTAGACAGATAGGTATACATAAACACAGCGATGTCCAAGTATGTCTATATATATACATATATATGTAGACGAACATATATTTTTCCGCATAGGTACCTCCATATATATATATATATATATATATATATAAGCCTATATATCGGTATTTACCTGTGCATGTATATGTATATCTTTGTATGTATGCACAAACACCTGGGTCTGTTTATAATATACACATATCTGAATATATATATATATATATATATATATATATATATATATATATATATATATATTATGCATATAGCAACATGCACACATACAAAATGTATGTGTGCATATATGTATATATATATATATGTAGAAGAGGGGCAGCAAGAGTATGTGTATACAAGATATAAGCACATGCATATATGTGTATGTTTATACATATACGGATATAGAGAGATATTCCTGTATATGTATGGGACTATATATATGTACATTGTGTCTATGTATGTATGTATGCATGTCTATGTACACATATGTATGTGCATGTATATACGTAATATACATATACATATATGCACATACATATATATGTATGTTGTATGCCGTTTAGCCACACATGTCTCTGCATGCATGTACCTGCACTCAGCAATATCAGCCATGAATCTTTCGGAGCTCCGAGGCCAAAGAGTCTTCTGACGAAGATATCGAAGTCAGCTGGGGACATGGCTGCAAGAGCTCGCAAGAGCAGCGTGATTCGGAGTCCGTATGAGGGGCCACAGTCCTGATCCTGGTTTAGTCTTTCTAAGTTTCCCAACATATACATATATATGTATAAATACACGTGTCTCTGAGCACACATACACACACACATATGTATATATACATATATATATATATGGGTACCCCCCTATATGGGGTCCCCTGGGTTTTTGCACACCCAGACCACTAAACCATTAAACCATTAAACCATTAAACCATTCCTTTTGCTCCATACAACTAAACCAATAAACCATTAAACCATTAAACCAATCCTTTCCCCCAATGGACCCAAACCAATAAACCATTAAACCATTAAACCAATCATTTCCCCCAATGGACCCAAACCACTAAACCATTAAACCATTAAACCAATCATTTTCCCCTATAGAGAGAGACACATCCCTGTATGGGCCGAAAGCATTGGTTTAATGGTTTAATGGTTTAATGGTTTAATGGTTTAGTGATTTAGTGGTCTAGTGGTATGGAGCAAACGGATTGGTTTAATGGTTTAATGGTTTAGTGGTTTAGTGGTATGGAGCAAAAGGAATGGTTTAATGGTTTAATGGTTTAGTGGTTTGGGCCCATTAGGGGAAATGATTGGTTTAATGGTTTATTGGTTTGGGTCCATTGGGGGAAAGGATTGGCTTAATGGTTTAATGGTTTAATGGTTTATTGGTTTAGTGGTATGGAGCAAAAGGAATGGTTTAATGGTTTAATGATTTAGTGGTTTAGGTGCATTGGGGGAAAGGTTTGGTTTAATGGTTTAATGGTGTAGTGGTTTAGTGGTATGGGGTAAGGGGATTGGTTTAATGGTTTAATGGTTTAGTGGTATGGGGCAAAAGGATTGGTTTAATGGTTTAATGGTTTATTGGTTTGGGTCCATTGGGGCAAAGGATTTGTTTAACGGTGTACTAATTTAATGGTTTGTTAATGGTCTAATGGTTTAGTGATGGGTCTAGGGCTGCCTGCTACGCAGGTGTCCTGGTTATAACCGGGGACAGAGGTTATAACCAGGCCTGTGCCACCGCTACAGTACTTCATCCACACCTAAATCCAAACGTTCGAAAGTTTCGGTGTTTCAGGGTGAATGTAACCGCAATGAAATTAAACAAGGACTAGAAGAATAGAGGGTCCGAGGTAATTGGCGTGTATTCGGTTGTTGAGGCATGATGCAGTGCTTTGTAACAAACATAATTCCGGGGACCATATGCGCATTCCTCAACTTTAGCGGAAAGGCTATATGGCGGACTTTACACGATGGTCTGTCCGTTCCAGTACATCGGGTTTGTGAGATCTACGTACACATTGAGAGAATAGCCGCTAACATGTCACTCACGCAGGAATCAAAATGCGGAATATGAAGGGGCTCTATCGGGATTACAGTAGGTCAGTAAGTGTTGTCAACATTGGAATATCACGGTACACAGAAAGTTGAGATACGGCTGATACGACGTCATTGTAGTGAGAGAGAGTATTTCAATTTTTACAGCGTGGTCAGGTTTCATCACTTCGTACATAGGCGAACTGGTTGCAACGTTATGTTCAAACATCGTTCCAAGGAAGCCAGATTTCGACGAGACAAAACTGCGACTGAAACTGTTAGGGTTCCTCGCTCGGTACGTAGAAAATTCCTCGCAATGCTATTTCCAACTACATGGATGAACCTCTTTCGAGGAGTGATTCGGTGTGTGTGTGTGTGTGTACCATTTTTTCTAGCACGAGGATCACGTTCTGGACTGGGGACAATGGCTTCTATTCGACTTTCAGTAAATACTCACAAGAACACATACAGAAATTCGGACAAGCTAGATGTAACCTTATGGTTTTCAGTCGGCTTTCCGTGATGGTTAAGGTATGCTGATACAAGAAGCACAGGCTTCATCACTCAGCATATAGAAGCAGTGCCAAGCCTAAGAAGCGACGCTTCATGTCGTCCCCCAGGAAAAACACTATACAACGTTTGCTAAGCTTGTAGTATGCAAGTTTTCAATTTTGGCTTGGGGCAGCCGTCATACAGAACTAAGGAATGCACCACGCAAATATACCTACCGGATATACCAGTGTTTAAAAACAATCACATGGGGGCACAGGGATATGTCATTGAAAGCTATCAGTTTGCCAAAACGTCATAGCAATGCGTCCAACAACAGAGACTTTGGTGGGATTGCGGCATTACAGCGCAAAGATGGAAAACTTTTCGTTGCAAAATCTAGTTCGCGATAAGGAATGACTGGACCAGACGAATGACTACAGCGCGCTTGTTGGAAACAACTGAAATACAGCGGTTTAGATAAGGTCACAAAAACATGAACTACGAAGATATATCGACGGCTTCAAAGCAAGGATTTTAGCACATTGTAACAGGGTTTCGACGAAGGTGTCATAGACTTCTTAGCGTTGTGCGGGTTTCAGCATTCTGAAAACAGGGTCTTCAAACGTCGACATTGCCATCGAGCTGCTCCATACAAGCATAATATTATATTCGATAATGTATACCTGATTATAAATTAGTCGACTGGTTATAACCTAGTCGGCTGGTTATAACCTAATCGGCTGGTTATATCCTAGTCTGGTGGTTATAGCTCAGTCAGATGATGTAGCGAAAAACGTAGGGGACCCCAAATAGGGGTGCGCCCATATATATATATATATATATATTTCTACATACATATGCAGATTTTGTAGATTTGTAGCATCGTGTAGTGACACACACATATATATGTATATGTGTACATACATACATGTGTGTGTATGCGTGCTCAGAGACACCGAATGTGCATATAGCACTAAGGCATACAAAACTACATACTTGATAGTGGGATTTTCAGTAGTCGGATTGAGACAACACGCAATTAGAACTTCGCAGTGCCAGCGGGACTGCATATGTGCATGTACGACATGACTTCAGAGATTCAGAACTGCCCAGCAAATGTCGTAGTATGTTCGAAAGAGACGATGGACACACGTTGGACAGCTGCAAGCCTTGCAAAGGGGCGTGACATCCAGTTGTTTCATCTACCTATATGAACACAAAGCCGTATTGAATACCCCTGGCGACAGTGCACAGGATTTTGTCTAGTCTGGACATCTAGAGAAGTCTGACCAAAAAGCCTAGCTCCTCTGTGCAAAGTACAATTCCCACCCAAAGCCCCCGGCCTATATACACCTCCCACTCAAAGCCCCCTATATATATATGTATATATATGTAACGCCATTGCTAACCTTGCACGATGAACTCTCGAAGCCTTGTCTGCAATGCCGGGGCTCTTAAAGTTGGATCGAAGGGTGGGCAGTTTTGGAGCTGTCCCGACTAAGGGTTTATAATATATATATATATATAGAGAGAGAGAGAGAGAGAGAGAGGGGGCTTCCAGGGTTTACAGGGCTTATTGTAGGCGCTTAGAGGGTTTAGTAAAGTGTATATATATATATATATATATATATTTACAGAGAGGGTTTATATATTGGTTTGTGTATGTATATATATATATAGGGTTTGTTCGAATCAGGCAAGCTAGTTTAGGTTGGCATATATATATATATATATACAGGGTCTGTGCGTGGCTGTATTTCGATGAAACCCAGGCAAGCGCTTAATTAGACTAGGGCACTAACCCACCAAATGCGAAACCTCGGCCCTTCCAACCAGTCTGTATATGTAGCCTCTCGAAGCAGAAGTAATGCTATTTCCTGAATCATTATAATCCTGAAACATCAAACTATATATGGCCATCAAGACACCAGACCTGAAGTCCTCATCACAAGAATGAGCTAGACAAGCGCACTGGTTTCTGTCGAAATCATGTAATCTAGAACGGCGCTAGTACAGTAACATGGATTTCTCAACACAACTACACACATTAGTTGATGTCTATGCTATATATGCATTCTAGACTGCACTGCTTGCACCGAGTAAGGAATCCAACCAACCTGCAGAAGCCCGATGTAGCACTACTAAGAGAGCCTGCGAAGATAATCAAATGTGCAGCACATCTTGTGTTGCAGTGTCCTTGTTCAATAAAACCATTCCAACCTTTCCTCAGCCCTTCATGGTTTTATGCACCCGCTAACTACAACACCGCCGAAGCAATCCCGGAAAGAAGGAGAACCCATCCTATGTAAAGACGTATCTGTTTGTAGACAAGAGAACTAATTAGGGAGAACACCAAGCCAAACCCAATTAAGGTTTCGATCGCAGCAGTCGCACATGGGGCACTCGGCTGCGAAGGCCCCGTCCCATACTTCCAGAGGTTCACATTGTGCCGCGACATGCCAGGGCCTGCAAACACGAAACACTTTGCAGCTCATTGCAGACACATGATGAAGTAACTAAGAGCAACTGCTGACGTGCTTCTATGCAACGCGCGATCACACTGTCTTTTCGGACCCCAGCTGGTAGCGTCGATCCGGTGCACATAAGATGATGGAATTGGAGCTGGCATTCCAGCTTTGCGAGCACACATATGTCGATGAGCATGTGCTCTCACTCTCTCGCACACACACAAAGACAGCTATGTCGCCTAACCCGCGGCCGCACGTGTTCACACATGCAGTGCCTTCTAAGATCAAAACTCACATGCTTTCTGCATGGTTTGAAGATGCACGTCAGTACATCTGTGGCTGCAAAAGGCAGCTTGGCAAAAGTCGCCTGCTTTGCCCGAAACTTGCTTCTTAGTCCCTGTCCAGGGCCATATTCATGAATTTCTCAACTCGGGGCTGGAGCTGAGCTTCGTAGTGTGCGAGTGTGCGCACGTCGTCTAGGCCTGCACTGTCATCATCCTTGGCAATGATACGGGAGGCGAGGTTGTACCACGGTTCCTGACCAGGGTTTGACATGATGCACTGTAAGGACGCTACGGCTAGAAACAACAATTAATGGGTTCTAGCCCAGAAAGAACATGTATGACAATGTATGATTGAATTCTGTCAAACGACCTCCCAGCACGAGGTCCCCTGCTCGTGACTCCTGAGCACTGGAGCGATGTGCGTATCAAACACATTCGCGATAGCAGACCACCGCAAGGATGCCGGAGCCGTAGAGGGCTTCCACCTGCGTGCGAAAACCGTACCAGCACCCTCCTTGCTCGGGGGACGGCCAGGCTTCTTCTTTGTGCTGGGGGCTGCTTTGTTTTTTGCCTTACCCTTAGCCTTTGCTTTTGCTGTCGATTTCGCCTTTGCTTTTGCTTTTGCCTTTGCCTTTGCTTTTGCCTTCGCTTTCGCCCTGCCCTTGGGTGCTGGCTTAGGGTCTTCTTCATCGGACGCCGGCTCATCCTCATCATCACCTGACCTGCTGCCTGCATTGCTGGCCTCGTCTGCCGAGGGATGCTCACCCTCCTCTTCCCCATCCTCTGACTCCGTTGTGTTGGGTGCTGCTGCTCTCTTCGGGGCTCTTGCCTTCTTGGGCTTGGGGGCCTCGCTCTCCTCTTCATCCTCCTCCTCTTCCTCCTGTGGCTCCACTGGCGGCTTCCTCTTGGGTGCTGCTGCTCTCTTCCTTCTTGGGCTTGGGGGCCTCACTCTCCTCTTCATCCTCCTCGTCCTCCTGCTGTGGCTCCACTGGCGGCTTCCTCTTGGGTGCTGCTGCAGTCTTCGGGGCTCTTCCCTTCTTGGGCTTGGGGGCCTCACTCTCCTCTTCATCCTCCTCGTCCTCCTGCTGTGGCTCCAGCGGCTGCTTCCTCTTGGGTGCTGCTGCGCTCTTCTTCGCTGCTCTTCCCTTCTTGGGCTTGGGGGCCTCGCTCTCCTCTTCACCCTCCTCCTCTTCCTGCTCTGGCTCCACTGGTGGCTTCCTCTTGGGTGCTGCTGCAGTCTTCGGGGCTCTTCGCTCGTTGGGCTTGGGGGCCTCGCTCTCCTCTTCATTTTCCTCCTCTTCCTCCTCTGACTCCACTGGTGGCTTCCTCTTGCGTGCTGCTGCAGTCTTCGGGGCTCTTCCCTTCTTGGGCTTGGGGGCCTCGCTCTCCTCTTCATTTTCCTCCTCCTCTTCCTCCTCTGGCTCCACTGGCGGCTTCCTCTTGGGTGCTGCTGCAATCTTCGGGGCTCTTCCCTTCTTGGGCTTGGGGGCCTCACTCTCCTCTTCATCCTCCTCGTCCTCCTGCTGTGGCTCCACTGGCTCCTTCCTCTTGGCTGCTGCAGTCTTGGGGGCTCTTCCCTTTTTGGGCTTGGTGGGCTCCTCTTCATCCTCTTCTTCCATCACTGGCCTTGGGGGTGTTGCAGGTCTTCCTCTCTTGGGCTTGGGGGCCTCCTCTGCTTTCACTGACCTCCTCTTGCTCTGCTGATGCTCCTTAGGACTGCCCTTGGCCTCTTCCTCAACCTCTGACACCTTTGTCTTGTGTGCTGCTGCGCTCTTCGGGGCTCTTCCGCTTTTGGGCTTGGGGGCGTCGCTCTCCTCTTCATCCTCCTCCTCTTCCTCATGTGCCTCCATCCTCTTGGCTGCGGCTGCTGCTGCGCTCGTCGGGGCTCTACCCTTTTTGGGCTTGGTGGGCTCTTCTTCATCCTCTATCTCCTCCACTGGCTCCTTGCTCTTGGGTGCCGCTGCTGCTCTGTTCGGGGCTCTTCCCTTGTTGGGCTTAGGGGCCTCGCTCTCCTCTTCATTTTCCTCCTCTTCCTCCTGTGGCTCCATCCTCTGGGCTGCTGCTGCGCTCTTCTTGGCTCTTCCCTTCTTGGGCTTGGGGGCCTCGCTCTCCTCTTCATTTTCCTCCTCCTCTTCCTTCTGTGGCTCCATCCTCTTGGCTGCTGCTGCGCTCTTCGGGACTCTTCCCTTCTTGGGCTTGGGGGCCTCGCTCTCCTCTTCATTTTCCTCCTCCTCTTCCTTCTGTGGCTCCATCCTCTTGGCTGCTGCTGCGCTCTTCGGGGCTCTTGCCTTCTTGGGCTTGGGGGCCTCGCTCTCCTCTTCATCCTCCTCCTCTTCCTCGTGTGCCTCCATCCTCTTGGCTGGGGCTGCTGCTGCGCTCGTCGGGGCTCTACCCTTTTTGGGCTTGGTGGGCTCTTCTTCATCCTCTATCTCCTCCACTGGCACCTTGCTCTTGGGTGCCGCTGCTGCTCTGTTCGGGGCTCTTCCCTTGTGGGGCTTAGGGGTCTCAGGCTCTTCATCATCTATCTCCACTGCCGCCTGGCTCCTGGCCTGCCTAGTTTTGCAGGCCTCACGTGGCTTTTCATCACCACTGCTGCCAGCACTCGGAACCTCCCGAACACTTGAGGCTTTGCTGCCCACCTGCTCCGACCACAACTATGCACTAGACAACATGCATGCATGTAGATGTTACCTTTAAAATGCAATTCACATAACATGTGTAACCGTCATACAAACTTCATCCCACACAGCCGATGTACCCCCCGAATCAGATCATGAACCCATCTCTTCACTTGCAGCTGCACCTTGACCTTCCTGTTCTTGTCGGGCTTGCAGTGCTCCTCAGGCCACGGGTTTTAGCTATCATACAGCTGAGCTTAGCATTAAGAGAGGAGGGTCAGGTATATCCACAGATGTAGCTGTGCATGTGTGGTTGATAGACATATATATATATATATATATATATATGTATATATACATACACACACATAAACGGACCATGTTTCAAAATCAATCCTATATATGTGTGTATATATGTATATATAGATGTAATTTTAGCCTGCACTTTCCAACAGTCCTGTCTAGGCATCATTACACACACACACATAGATATATATATATATATATATATATATATATATATATATAGGTGTAACACGGTTTTACATGCATAGACATGTGTATTTGCACACGTTGATGTACCTCCATATTGGATATCTACATGTATTCTCATGCATGTCGGAAAGCAAGTATATGTATATATGTATATGTTGTTTGTATATGTATACTCATATATATATATATATATATAGGTATATGTCTATGTACATGTCTATGCATGTGTGAATGTACACGTGTATGTATGCATATATGTCTATATATCGATGTATATAAGTCTACTTCTATGTAGCTCTACATATGACTATCTGTATATAGGCATTCTGCTATGTATGCATTGCATTGAAACAATATAGAGCAGAGAAACACTGCCTTTGTCATCTGGATATGCATATATAGATACAGGCAAATATGAGTGTAGTGATTCCGTGGTTGAACCTTATAAGCACACCACTTTCAAACCAGCTGAAGTCTAGCAACTCCTGAGGT
Source organism: Symbiodinium sp. CCMP2592 (assembly GCA_905221615.1). Classification (NCBI taxonomy): domain Eukaryota; class Dinophyceae; order Suessiales; family Symbiodiniaceae; genus Symbiodinium; species Symbiodinium sp. CCMP2592. Next base: position 225,796 of record CAJNDT010002835.1, read on the forward strand.
GAAATCCCAACTGCACAAAGCCCTCAACCCCTCCGAGAATGCAGGCCTTGGCATCTTCTTCGGCGGACACCTCCTGCTGCTCTTCATCCCTAGACGCTGGTACCTCAGATTCGAGGATAGGCTCCTCGAACAAGTACCGCCTCGTCTCGTCGGGGCCTTGCAGTCTCTCAGACCTTAACAGCTTCTTCGCTCGTTCATGATCTTTCTTGGTCGATGGCTCCGGGGTCGAAGTCCCCTTTTTGGGAGTGCTCGGTGCAGGCTCCAGAGGCTCCTCATCATCACTAACATTAGCTTTCTTGTTCTTTCTTTTCCGACTCTCCCGACTCTGAAATTGGAGAACCCGACTCACAACCGGAACCTCCTCTTCATCCTCGAACATGGCCAGCGTTGCTTGGAGGGCTTCTGGTCCTGAGGAATCAGTGTGTGCGCGTGCTATGTGTGAAGTAATACGTAATAGCAATGCCATGCATCATGACAGGAGCCTCCGATCCTAATTGTATACCTCGATGTTAAACCTGCTTTAACTGCATCGACCCTGCCTGTAGCATCCACTGCATCCTGCAAGGCCTCCTCTGCTGCCACGGCCGAAGCAGCCTCTGCCGCGATCTCTTCGGGGGCAGCGGCCTGCGTCTCGTCGGCCTCCTCCAAAACAATGACACCGTAGCCATCGTCGCAGCATGCCCTGAGTTGCAGTGTGGATCTGATTCCTTTTAAAAAATACTCCCAACTGCAATGTAAGTAATCCAGTCGACCTGCGCCTGCTATTATCCTTGTGCAACTTATAATTTTGCTAGTAAGAAGAATTTCGCTATGTTTATGTAGTAGAAGTGCAACTAGTAGCACTTAGCCGTATGCAGGCAGTACTCCGGTACTAGTCATACAAGCCACGGTCCCCTCCTAGTAGTCCTAGTAGTAGTAGTAGTAGTAGTGGTGGTAGTAGTAGTAGTAGTAGTATATAGTAGTAGTAGTAGTAGTAGTAGTAGTAGTAGTAGTAGTAGTAGTAGTAGTAGTAGTAGGAGTAGTAGTAGTAGTAGTAGTAGTCTTAGTAGTAGTTGCAGTAGCCCTGAGTCTATACCTGTATATCGGTATATATATATATATATATATGTATGTATGTATATATACCTAGTGACCCTGGCAGCAGATGTGCATTTTCGTAATCATACGGTTTTGTCCGCACATTGGTTCTGCATTGCACGTCCTGCGTACGAGTACAGAATTGCTTTGTGGTGATGGTGTCGTGGTATATATATATATATATAGAGGTCCTCATTCATATCTCATGTACAGCGCTGCTACCATGTGTGATCCCCATTGCAATATAGCATTGTACGGGTGTACTTAGTCGTGGTCAATTAACAACACATGTTTGACCTCATAACTGCCCACACGCATGCCACACAGGGGACTGTACATGAACCTGATGTCAGCATGCAGAACCTGCGCATGTGGTGACGGTGAATCCCCGATCATGCTGTTGCTGGGGCTGGCATCTAAGCTTCACTTTAGAAGTAAACATTTCTAATACAGATCGGAGGTTTTGGTTTTATTTGCATGTAGAGGCACCGGAGGTAATCGATCTTCTGCTGAATTTCCTCCACGGTGAGGTTCTCTTCCGAAAGGGATTTGAACTCCATCTCCTCCATCTTGGCGTCATCGTCATCCTCGATGGCGATGACCTCTGGTATCTCCCTTTTCACATTCGGTCTCGCAGCCATGGGGCCCTCGAGGTCGATGACCTGCAACACTGGGCCGGTGCCAACTTTGGGGAGTAGGCTGCCCCAGTGCTTTTGGACCATCTTGTAGAACTCATCGATGCCCGGCTCCTGCACACTGTGGCCATGTAGTCAAGGGTACTTTCAGCAGGCACAAACAGGCTTCATGTGTCCATGCATATACAAGTCTATATGTGTATGTAAGTCATAAAATAGACATATATATATATATACATGTTACAATTACATCTACACACATGTGAAAATGTGTGTGTGTAAACTAATTGTTCCTATAGATATGCATATACAGACATTTATAGGTACATACGTATACGGACACAGAGTAGAACAGAGCAACACGTGCATGTTTGTATACATCTTTATACCTGCATCCTCGAAGCAAACCTCTCTCTCTCTCTCTATATATATATATATATATATAGATATATATATATATATATATAAGTTTTTAATAATCTGTATGGGGTCTTTCTATACAGGCAGCTACTTTTTCACACGAAGTCCCTGCAGTCCTTCCTAGCCCCAATGCGGACACCCCAGCGCCGAACTCCCATCGAGAAGAGCTTCTTGAGGCCCCAGCAATCCAGGTGCAGCTGTTGCGGCGTTTGCTCGATGGACATCATCGAGGTGAATTTCTTCACCTGCATGGGGTCCGGGTTGGGAACTCGAGAGTACTAGAACAGTAAAGGGTTTCACTCTTAGGTGTACCCACATGCCTATCCGTGCAGACAGCCTTTGTATGTGCATTCTACGAGTGTTTCTGTGTCTGTGTGCATGTATGTATACGTATAGAGATGCACATATAAGCCTGCATGTGTCAACATGTGGACTAGGATCCATGCATGAGTTGATGAGTTTTAAGTAACATGCTGTTATACCATGCATGTTTAGACACCCCAAACCTCTTTCCGAATCCACGCGATCGGCGGGGATTTCACGGTTTGCATCGTCGAGCAGTAGACTCTCGCGAACAGGGTCATGACCCGGGTGTTGAAGCCTAAAGCTGACAAGGAAGGAAGCCCGGCTCGGTCTGCCCTCTTCCAGCCCAGCAAAGACTTTCTTTCCCTGAACAGCTCCCGCACCATACGGTTGTCCTCCAGCGCCTCCGCTAGAGGCGCCTCGAACGTACAAGCCTTCGGCATGATGGGAATAAGCTCCTCTACCGAGGTACCTTACAAGATGACAGAAAAATGCGAAGCCAAATGTATGCGAGTCCCTGGCAAGGACAGCTGTTCTGAAAGATACTATCTAGCTGCATTGCAGATCCATCGAAATATATGCATTCTCTCACACACAGCTTCGAGCAGGCGAACACTGCAGACAGCGATTGCATTCACAGGCACCACGTGCATGCAACAAAGCAGAAATCACAGCCCTGACACAGAAGCAGCACATTAGCAGCCCCCACGTGCAATCCTGGCCTGATCAGGCTGCCCCTGATCCGCGACTCCATCAGCTGTCTCGCTGACTGCTGAAAAAAAGAAGCGGTTGCCATGGCACTGCACGTGATGCAGTGCAGATACTAAACAGAAGAAGGTAAAGATGTTTAGTTGCAAAGCAATACAGTGCCTATCGAGGTACATGAATCATGAGTCGTTCTGCCCGACTGCCCCCGACACAGGAGGCCAAGTGATGACCCCTATCATTTAAAATCACATGGATGCTTCATCCTGTGTAAACCAAATCTGAAACGTTGCAACTCTCAACAATCCCGCAGAGACTGCCCTTGACACACACCAGACCCTAAAAGGTAAAGAACAGCCCGTGCTGCACCACAAACGCCTGCGATAACACAAAGGCGTTTTAGCAGCAGGAGGCGGAATAAACAAGCACACGGGAGGTTGCAGGTAAACCCCTAAACCTTTGGCGCAGCGGCCCACTGGACCAGGAGCATAACAGCAATGGCCGACAAGTGGTCAGAGCTTGGCGCCAGGCGGTACTCGGCCCGCGTCGGAGAAGGCCGCTCCACCGCAGACGAGGAGGAAGAAACACTGCCCTATGATGCGAGCGATGCGGAACCGCTGGCACCTTCAAGTCGATGGAGGGTGGAACACCGTCGAAGGGGTCGACAAAGAGTGGGTACGTCCAGTGAAGCCAGCTGAGAGGAGTGAGAGCTGCTTTGAAAGCTGTAAAGTAATTGGCTAGAATGACTGGAATTCCCGACTCAACTTTGATCTATTTTGCTTGGTATACTTTTGGATTTGTTTGCCCGATGCAAGGGAAGTGCTCCTGTCAAGGCAACCGTTTGCACAGATTCGCCGTTGAGAATCGTCCGGTGAATGGTATGCGATTTGAAGGTTGGCTGTGGTGCGATATGGTGATGTGTATGGGTCATAGCCCTCTTCTTGCTGTTGTAATGCAGCCTGAATAATGTCATGTAGCTGGTGCCAACCACCTAAAGGCTGTGTTGAGTGCGCTCCATGGTCTTGGGCAGTGCCACTATCTTGTTTGGTAGTCTGTGTGCGTTATTTCTGTTTAAGTGTTGGATTTATTTCGTTTTCGTCAGGCGAAAGTGGCAGACTGCCAAACATAGGGGAGGCCAAGGCGATGCTGTTCTTGCATATGGGTTAGCATTTGTGGTTTGGTGGTGAATCCCCTTTCTGATGATTGGCCTCCCCGAACATTCCCTCCGCCAAACTTGGTGTTCTGGATAACCTTTGGGGCAGACGGAAAAGAGGGGTTAAACAAAAAAAACCTAAACCTTATTTAGTGATGCATCTTGTCACTTGTGGAACCAGGCCCCAACCATCGGCTCATCCTAGTACAGGAATTCTAACTGTTCTGCAGTTCGAAAAGGGCCCATAAAAAATAAAAATAAACCTTCTAAATCCCCGGTCCCCCAAACCCCCTAAACCCTAAGTACCTTGAAGCCCTAAACCCTAAACCCGTAAACTCCCTAAATTCCCCAAACCGTTAAACCCTCCTAAACCCTAAAGGGAACTCCAGAAAGTTGGAATATGGATTAATGGTAGGATCCCCTATAATTTACCTTAAAGGGGTTATATACGATAATGATATTCCAACTTTCTGGCTTCTAGTGTAAACCCGAAGCTGCAGGAGTTTCAGAACCTCATCGCCAGATTGGCCATGGTCCACAGCCAGGAGATGGCGAAGGCTTTTCGGCTCACAATGGGGTTTGGGGGTGGCTTACGAGCTTCTATGGTTTACGGCTTGGTTTAGGTTTCCTCTAAAGGGCTCTATAAGGGCTACTTGGGGTTTGGGGGCGTACTATATAGGGCCTTAATAATTGCAACAGGGTTCCCTTTAACGGATTCCTTTTAAAGTGTCCTATAAGGATTACTATAAGGGGTATTATGGGGCTTTGGTATAGGGGCCTTGATAATTGGAATAGGGTTTGGGGCCCATTATGCTGTAATTATACTAAGGAACACCCCCAAAAGTACTGGTAATTATTTAGGCCCCTATATTAGGGTTTAGGTTAGGGTGTGGGGTTCAGGGTTTAGTGTTGTTTCTTAAAACTGGGCGGCTTCCAGGGTGCTTTTATTTTCGGAGACTACCCAACGAACCTAGTATCCTTGTCATACCCCATGTGCTCAATTCGGGGGTTTGAAATAGTCAGGTCGTCACGCGTCGTGCTTTCAGTGTAACAGTGTGGCTGCTCCGGGCGTACCGGTGTAGCATGGGCAGGGAGATTTGCCTGAAACCTTTGACGAACGCACATCTGCCAAACGTACACCCTGACTTACCTCACAAAACCACTTCTCCAAACCATAACCCTTAAACACTAAAACGACACCTCCGGCATGGTGTAAGACTCTGAAACTTCCAAGCAGCCGTTCTTGCAGTATCAGCTTGTGTGAGCTTCAGTTGAAAAGAGCAAGAGAAAAGAGGCTTTAGGGCTGATACTGTGTATGAAAATCAGGCAAGAGTGAAAACATTATCGTAACCATCTTCATTCGATCATCGTCATTATCATAACAAGAATAGCAATACTCCATATACGGTTCAGGGACTCCTCGTTTGCAAGCTCATCTATCCTACTAAAGTTTATATACGCTAAACACTACACTCTGCATGTTGAGACGAAACCCTTACTAGGATGCCCAGCGGTACCCTTATTCCCTTTTTTGTAGTCCTAGGTCTCTTAATTATGAAGTTATCCAATACCAAAACGGGAGCCGTTTTTACTCCTAGGTTACTGCGCATCCTAGCCTAAGTTCGCAAGTCCCCAGACATTCCTTTGTTCCCGTGCCAGCTCGTCCAGGTTCGCATGGAGAACGCTGACCTGAAGGCAGAATTTGGGGGATTCCCAGAGAACCCAATACCACTCAATTAAGGAATATACCCCTCAATTATAGAGGCCTTAATATTATGATTTAGGGTATTTTTCTTAATTAGGGGGTATTGGGATCTCTGGGTTTCCATAAGACATTTAGGGGCTCATGGGGCTGACCTGTTCTGCGCTACGGCACTCGGCCCCCCCCCAAATTCATGCAACCCGTAGAGAGGCCGTCTCGAAACCTTCCCCTAAGGCTCTAAGGACTCATTTTTGAAGACTTTTGGGCCTAAAGACCATATTATGTAAGGCTTTTGGGCCATTTTGAGAGCCTGAGGTCCCTTTAAAGGAATCCTATGAAGGTTCCTAGGGTCCCTTTAAAGGGATATACCCCAAAGGGTTCAGGAATCCTCAAATCCCAGTGTCTGCTGGGTTCCCGGGTCCTGAAGCTGCGGTCCTCCCATCCTTAGGTCCTGTGGTACCCGCTGGCCTCTGCTTGTCAGGGTCTGTAGGGCTTAGGGGCGCTGGACCTAAGCAGAGAACCTGTATCTCATCCCATAACGAACGAACATCCTCAACGCCTAAACAGACGCGCAAAAGCTCAACCCCAGCATCCTGACCCTCCCCGCGATACTAAGGTAAAAGCAGAAAGTTGGAATATGATTATCCTAACCCTTCTATGGTAAACGATAATGTATCCTACCATGAAACCATATTCCAACTTTCTGGAGTTCCCTGTAAAGGCATGTAAGTCGTCACGTCATCTCAACCCTATGCTGCAGAACTTCCTCAACCGCCAATTCAGTTTCACCCTGAAGCAAACCCTGGAAATCCGAGAGCCCAGAACCCAGAGAGCCCAATACCCCTTAATTAAGGAATATCGCTTAGATTGTTTAGTTTCATATGATGATTTAAGGTATATTCCTTAATGGAGAGGTATTGGGCTCTCGGGGAACCTATACAGTTCACAGGCGCTGTGCAGCGATATTCGATGACCGTGACCCGATGCTAACCGGACTCCATGCAGGAACTTACTCAAACTAGAAGCAGCAAACCTTGCTGTGCAGAAGGCCAAGCAGAAGAGCTTAATGTAGGACATAGAGGTACGCCTTTGGTCTCAGCAACTCCAAGTATGCAAAGAAGACTTGCTGTGGAGTCTACAGTCTATAGATACTACCTGATTTGGAGTGCGTGAGCAATAAGATACATCAAACCCGCGTCTAAACTTGATATATGACCCTGTAGAGGCTATAGAGCTATCAGTAAATGGTACCCTAAACCCCAAATCCTGAACCCGACCCTAAGCCCTTAACCCCAAATCCTAAACCCAAAACCCAAAACCCGAAACCCCCAAATCCTAAACCCTAAGCCCTAATCCCCCCCCCCACCCCCCCTCAAAAAAAAAGCTTCAGGCCCAGCTGTATGGTACCAAGTCCGACTCGCTGGGACGGGTGACGAAGTCCACATCGCTCCGCTCCCGGCCGAAGAGCTCCGTGGTGCGCGCCTCGGGGTAGGCTTAGGAAGGGAAGTCTTGGGGTTTAGGGGCTTTGTGGGTTTGGGGTCTAGTGTTTAGGGGCAAGGGAAGTCTTGGGTTTAGGGGCGTGGGCCCCAAAAGTATGTAGAATTATGGCCTTTGTAGGTATTGGGCCATGATTTTACCTACTTTTTGGGGGTCTAGGTAGGGGCTTTGGGGGTGTTTGGGGGTTTGGGGGGCTTAGGGTTTTGGGTTTAGGAAGGGAAGTTTAAGCCCCTGAACAATCCTAAACCCCGAACCCGAAACCCGGGTGCATGGGGGAGCTGGAACCGGTTTCTACCGCTTCAAAAAATTGTAGCTTCTGACGGGGAGGGGGGCGGGGTGTTTCACAGTCTTTGTGAGGAATTTCTTGGTTTTCTGGGCTTATGCCTTATGCAATTATGTCGTTTCTGTGTGACGTTTGCTGCGGCCCATTTTTTTTGTTGGGGAGCTTGCAGAGAGTTGCCAGGTGGTAGTACAGGATGTTTAAGTTTTTTGCAGTGTGTTGGTATCCGAGCTTCAGTCACTGGTTGTAGTTCATTTTTCCGAGCGTGCACTGCGCGAACTTGGCATAGTGCTTCCTACACACTCTCATCTCACAGTTCTGGCCTCTGCAGTAGGGTTTTCGGCTTGGTAAGCACCGGAGCTTAGGGTTCAATCTTTTTGTTCAGAAAACAAGAGTCCGTAGCCGCGAAGCATAGTCATAGGAGTTCTTGAGTTGAAACTAGGGCTCGCTCTCACGGTTCAGAGTTTAAGGCTTACCTATATAAACCCTCAAGAGTATGTAACAAAAATGGCCCAAAGCCTATGAAAGGCTGTTATTCTACATACTTTTGGGGTCCAGGCGAGGCTGAAGGTTGAGGGTTTAGTTTGTTTTTTTATGGAGCGTGAATGCAGCCTGACTCCCCAGGTAAAGGCCCACTTTCCTAGGGCTTGGGCAGATCGCTGGCGGGTTTGGAGTTTAGGGGGACGTCCGACGATGCGCGTATTCGCACTGCTACGCCTACTATCATTACTACTACTCCTACTCCTACTCCTACTCCTACTCCTACTCCTACTACTCCTACTACTCCTACTGCTCCTACTACTCCTACTACTCCTACTACTCCTACTACTACTACTACTACTACTACTACTACTACTACTTCTACTACTCTGGGAGATCACCTACCCCCCCTGGTGTGTCATGGTCCTGCCCTCATGAAAGTTCGCTTCTCGTGTGTGAGGCGGTTCAGAATTCAGGGCCTAGCAGGTGCCTTAAGTACTTGGAGGTTCATGGGTACTTGGAGGGTCGGGGGACTTAGTAACTGGTTATTTTAGGGACTTACAAGTACCATAACCCCAATTAGGGTCTCTTTTAGGGTACTTATAAGTCTACTTACTACCTACTTACTAAGTCCCCCGACCCTCCAAGTAGTCATAAGTAGGGTCATAAGTCCCCCCCTACAGGAGTAATAATAGCTAAAGTTACCCTACTTATAGCCCCACTTATCACTACCCATGAACCTCCAAGTAGAGAATGTTAATTGTCTGGTGGTTCATGGGTGATTTTTTGGGGCTTGAGGGTTTATGGTAGAGTTGCGGGTCGAGGTCAACAAGGTTTGATTTAATCTCTGATGGTATCCCCTTGTAGTCCCTACATAGTTAGATAGTAACATACCCCCAGACCCTATTCTAATGATTCAGTTCCCTATACATTCGGAGGTTTTTTTTAGTCCAGAGGGCCGTTCATTCCAGCTGCTTAGGTGGCGGAATTCCGCCAGACCTCTTCCACAAGGCCAACAATGCACTCGGTGCAGTCCGAGCCGACAGGTGGGACTTCATCGACCCGTATACCCTAAACCCCTAAACCCTAAACCCCAAAACCCCTAAACCCCTAAACCCTACATACTGCATACCCTATAACTATTATGGCGCCGAATACAAAGAGGTAAGTGGCATGATTCATGACGGTATCCACTTCGGTCGATCCGTCGGGTTCCTTCTGATGCGTGGAAAAGCAGGGAGATGTGAGAGGGGACTCTTAAGAGTTTGATAACTTCCTGATTTTAGGGCTCGGTTTTCGGGTTCTACAGTACTAGGATGCCCAGTAGTACCCTTATTCCCTTTTTGTAGTCCTGACGAAGTTACCCAAAACCAAAAAGGGAGCCCTGTTTATTCCTAGGTTACTGGGCATCCTATAGCAGTATGTGTGCAGGTGCTAGGCTGTCTCACGACCTCAACCCGAGCACCACTGCTAGCACTCCTCACCTCAAAAAAATCGGGTGGGGCTATTGGGGTCTGTTATGCTAGCATGATACCCAGAGAACCCAAAACCCCTTAATTAAGGAATAGACCTTAACACATAGAGTCCTTAATATTATGATTTAAGGTCTATCCCTTAATCAAGGGGTATTGGGATCTCTGGATAATGAGGAACCCCGAGGATACGAAGTTGCTATTCGCTTCGGGTCCTGACTGCCAAGAAGGCCGCTTCGTTGTTGGAGCCTACTCGGGTACTAGGATGCCCGGTACTACCCTTATTCAATGTTGTAGTCCTAGGTTCCTTATGAAGTTACCCAATACCAAAAAGGGGGCCCTTTATATTCCTAGCTTACTGGGCATCCTAGGGTAAGGTTGCTCGAGTTCTCGCAGGGTTCCTGAAAAGCCGGGCTCCCCACCGGATCAAGCGGTGCTGGATTTAGGCGCGACCTCGTCCTATGGTCGTGGTTTAGGGTTTAGGTTTTAGGTATTGGGCTGTCTTCGTGGGACCAGCAATGTCAACGAGAAACGGAGGCGTTGGCAGCAATGCCCCGTTGTTGGAAGCTGTCGGTGAAGAAACACCGGTACCAGCTGAGCCATATCCATTGTTGCCAAGAAGCACCCGTGACGGTTGCCGCACGTCGCCACACATCAGGGCCTGACGTGGTCCGGAGAGAGCATGCTGTGCGCTCGCAACGCGTTTGTGGACGAGTGCGGCAGTGATCCGGATTGGGTACGGCCCCCACTCAGCAATCGTTGAAGAATATTCATAATTCATAATATAGATATATTAGGACCTTAATAGTAGCCCTATTATAGACTCTTACTGTGTGGGGGCAGCACCTAAGACCCGGAGTAGGTTCGCATCGCACCCGACTGCACGAACACGCTCGTTGTCCATCTGCCGCTGCAGGAACTCCCAAGGGCTGTCCCCTGTCCTGCTGTGGCAGTTGAGCCCCTAAACCCTAAACCCTAACCCTCCTCAACCCTGAATAACCTTCCTTTTTTGGGGTTCTTTATTATGATTTCTTTATATAAGTCCTTACAAATGTAGGTTCAGGTAAACCCTAACCCTAAACTCTAAACCGACTGCAACACAAGTTTCCAAAGCAAATTCTTCCCTGCCCGATCGTGTCTGCGAGCCCTTCGGTTCTGAGCCTCGATGGCCCCTATAAGTAAGCTTCCCAAACCAAACCCCACAAAACCATGTACCCCAACAAAACCATATGATAAACTGTAACCTATACCCCTCAACCCCAAACCCCGAAACCTAAACCATAGATAGCCTAGACCCCATAAACGAATGTGCAGCTCGGCATGATACTGAACCTCATTATGGTAACTCAAGCCCTAAACCCTAATTCCTAAACCTTAGTCCTAAATCCTTAAACCCTAAACCCTAATCCCTAAACCTTAACCCCTAATTGCTAAACCCAATCCCTAAACCCTATACCCTAATCGCTAAACCTTGATCTTTAGTTCCTGAAGAACCCAGAGACTCCAATATCCCTGGAATATTCCTTGAATCATATTAGGGATCCTACTATAATTTAAGGAATATTCCTTAATTAAGGGATATTGGAGTCTCTGGGAAGAGCCCAGTCAGGGGCTGAACTGCCGGACTTTGCGACCCAGACCGCCATGAGCTGCTGGACAGCACGGCTTTGTAGGATGGTCCTCCCTCTTAAGTTTAGGGTTTAGGGTTTATGGGTTTAAGGATTAAGGATTTAGGGTTTAGGGTTTAAGGTCGGTTTAGGGTAGGTTTTGGGTTTAGGGTTTAGGGTAGGTTTTGGGTTTAAGCTTCTCTTAGGAATAGGGTTTAGGGTAGGTTTGGGGTTTAAGTTTCAGGGTTTCGGGTAAGTTTGGGGTTTAAGTTTCTTTTAGGATTAGGGTTTAGGGTAGTTTTGGGCGGTAGGACTCTTTTTCTACCCTCAAACATGGGAGTATATGGTCCCTACTAGTAGGAATTCAGAGTCCAATAGAGGTCTATAGGTTCGTAGGGATTGTAGTAAGGCGGCTTGAGGGTTTTGTGTTTAGGATTTTCGTGGGCTTAGGGTTTCTGGTTGAAAGTTCAGGGTCTAGGGTTTTTAGGGTTTAGGGTTTAGGGGTTCAGGGTCTAGGGTTTAAGTAGTAAGTAGGGCACGTGGGGATTTAGACGTCGGCTGCTGCGGCATAGGACGTCGAGCTTACACGTCCAGGTTTGGTAAAGGTTTTCCTCTGTATCCTGTCCATATATATATATATATATGTCTGTGTGTATACATGTACAGACACATAGAGCAGCGCATGAGGTACACCACACCAGCATCAAAAGTTTGCTCTGAAATTCGATTATGTCTGTGCGCTGCACGGCATCAACATGTCATGGCAGAGACGTTATGGCACTGGCAGTTCCGTTCGACATGTCACAGTAGACAAGGAGCCCGCTGAATCGAACATCTATTTCCGATCCGGTACTATCAGGATATTATACCTACCTAGGCCCTCAAAAGTAGGCAAAATAATGGCCCAAAACCTACAAAGGTCCATTATCTTACATACTTTTGGGGTCCAGGTAGTAATGAGAATTCAGATAAAGGTCTGAGCATAGACTGTTTCATCGATGCAGTGGAAGGCTGTGCATATGCTGAGCTTTGGAGGGAGGTTGGGCCTAAACCCTACAGTAAGCCCTAAACCCTAGAGCCCTAAACCCCCAAAAAAACCTGAAACCCTGAAGCCCTAAACCCTAGAAGAACCCTAAAGCCCCAAAAACCCCAAAGCCATAAATCTCAACAACCCTAAGGCCCTACATAAACCTTAAAATCTCAAAACCCTAAAACCCTGAACCACTCGAGGCCGAGCAGGAAGCTCCTGTGCAAGCTTATGGCTCGGACTGAACAACTAGGATGCCCAGTAGTACCCTCATTCCCTTTTTGTAGTCCTAGGTTCCTTATAAAGTTACCCAATACCAAAAAGAGAGGCCTTTTTATTCTTAGGTTACTGGGTATCCTAGACAATGCCAGAGAAGCCATCTCAGGGCTTAAGGAGTTATATAGGGTTTAGGGCGTTATGTAATCAGGGTTTAAGGCGTTATGTAATTAGGGTTTAGGTCTTTACAGGCTTCATATAGGATTAAAGGGCCTATATTTTATAAGGCTTTAGCGTGTTTCGGTAGCAGCATGAGGCATGGAAGTTTAGGTCTTAAAGGCTTCATGTAGAATTAAAGTGCCTGTATTTTATAAGGCTTTAGCGTGTTTCGGCAGCACCACGAGGCATGGAAGAAAAGCTGCAGAGGGAGAAGGCCGAGGAAAACGAGAAGGCGGAGCCGTGACGGAGAGGGCAGGGATTTTTAGGATTTGGGGCCAGGGTTCAGGGAGATTGTTGTTGGATTGTTGGGGTTTCGGGTTTGCCGTTTAGGGACAATGGACAACTCGCCAACGGAAATTGCCTTTCGGCGTGGGCCTTGAACCAAGAGGGATTGTCTGGTTCTTGAGCCACTTTGCCAAGTCACTGCTATGGAGCAGATTTACCGTTGCTTCTGCCATAGCGGCCTGGATATTTAGAGTATAGTTTCGGCTCATTACATTAGTTATATACTCGTGATTCTATGCCGGGACTGTAAGGAGATCTTACTACCAAACTGTTTCGACCCCCATGCCCATGGGGCTTGTCGAAGTGATCCATGGCCATCTTTCCTAGAGCCCTGGAAAGCCCACCTCAATCAGGTTAATGGGTTTAGGGCCCCGAACCGTAAACCCTACTAAGTAATTAAAGTGCTCTGGACTCTCAGCATCAGCTGCACATTACTTCCTGCGACCCTCTCTAGTACACAAACGCGACGGGCCGGCAACGCCGCCATTAGGAGCTGGTGTTTGTTTGTTTGTGTGCGTGTGTACGTGCTTGCGTGGTTTGGCGGTTATGTTTTCAGAATTTTTGCAGCGAAGCCTTGATCTGCCCCCACCATGTAATAGTGGTATAATAGGAATATAATAGGGCTCTAATATAATCCTATATAGTCCTTATAGTCACTATTACATGGTGGGGGCCCCTTCTAACCTGAACGTTAATTCTTGAAAAGGGAGGGGTGGAGTCCTCGGTGCAGAGGCTTTGCACATCGCCCCAGCGCAGCAACGCGGGTCAGACTGTCGCCCAACCCCCAAACTCTCCACCCTCTAGGATGCCCAGTAGTACCCTTATTCCCTTTTTTAGTCCTAGGTTCCTTATAAAGTTACCCAATACCAAAAAGAGAGGCCTTTTTATTCTTAGGTTACTGGGTATCCTATCCCTTGCCTGTTCGGAGGGCAGGGTCCAGGGTGTGGGGGTTTAGTGCCGTGGTCAGGGCCCAAGTTCAGGGTGCAAGGCTTCCCTGTCCGGAGTTGGAGGGTTTGGGGATCATTTCTGACTGAGCTTCTAAGCTTCTACTCCAAGTGAGCCTCTTTGCCTGCCTGAGGCCTCCAAGACAGCATCGACCGTCATGGACCAGCTGAGGTGCCAGGGGAAGGGTTCAGTTCTCAAACCCCGAACTCTTATAAATTCCTTACTTGGAGGTTCCTGGATAGTGACAAGTGGGATTCTAAGTCCCCTAAGCAGGAGTTATACTTGTAATTATGGGGATCCTACTTATAGCTCCATGTTTAAACTACCCATGAGCCTCCAAGCAATCCCTACATTCAACCCTAAGTAAAGTAGCTCTCGAGTTCTCTAAGCATTTCGGCAGCGACTGCACTCTGAGACACTCTGTAAAACTGCCGAAGTCGCATTGAAACCCTTCAGGAAGGGGTTTGTAGGGTTATTCATATGAGTCTTCCTAATCAGAATTTGGCTGGGGGGGGGCGAGGGGGGGGGGGGGTATGTCGTTCATTGGGAGCTTCCTGGGGGCTGGCATCATGCTTAGTGCGAGGCCACGTAAGACCCGAGTCCGCTGATGAATTACCAAACCCTTGTGTCCTCGGTTCAGGGTTCAGGGTCCCGAACCTGAATCTCCAGAAGCCCTCTAAGATAGGAGATATAAATCTGCTCATAGGAGGCCAAAAGGGGGGTTTTAGCCTATGGGGGTTTAGTAGGGATTAGGGTTCCCATAATAGGGTTCATATTAAGGAATCCCTACCCCAAGAATCTTAAACCCCCCATTTGGCCTCCCATCATCTGCGCCTCAGGCAGTTCTTGCAGTCGAACTACTTTGATGCGCCGCTTGGGTGAAGAAAACTGAAGATTCGCAGTCGGGGTTTATGGTTTAGTTCTCGGGCTTTGTGCTTTGGGGCTTGTAATTTCTGTGTTTTGCTTCAGGCGCTCTTTGTTCCATGGATTATGTGGAGCTTAGCAGCTCGTCTGCTAAACTACTCCAATGCAGTTCTCACCAGTAGCCCATATCCATATATATATATATATATGTATATATATAATACATATATATATATATATACATATCACCGGGGCTGTGTAGTAAGATCATTGTGTGTTGGATCTGGAGGCTGCGGCTACAGGTAGGTCGTGCACAAGCCTATGCCACAGAAGTCCTCGAAACCAAGCACGTTTGGGGTGTCTGAGGATTGGTCTTGTCGGGTTCCACCAGTCACTCCTTGAAGGATCATGTTGCTTAGCAGCTAGGTCACTTGGTGGCACGAGTTGGTACCCCTCTCGGTTTGCTATGGGACCCACTTAAAGTTTGCTTCTTGCCCTAAGGCTCCATGTACCTATATAGTACACCTGGGCCTTAACGTACATGTACAAGAACCCCTTCAAGGCACAAGTACATGACACATAGGTACATGGAGTCTTCGCATGCAGCTCCGATCCGTTTTGGCAACCCTAAACCCTGTAAGGATTATCTCCTGCGTGCTCTTCGCCAACGTCATGTTTCTGGCTTTCCAGCTTCAGATGGAGGGATCGCGTGTGGGCTCCTTGGCTGGCAAGCACTATAAGGGTCTAAATAATTACCTGTACTGTTTTGGGGGCTCCTTCTAACGTATAACATAGCACCAAACCCTATTCCAATTGTTAAGGCACCTACATTATAATTCTGAGGCATCGTGCTTTTTGTGAGGATTTTGAAGGCTGTCGATGGTTTCTCAAGCCCGATTCCCTAAACCCTACCAAGACCCAAAATGGCCCTTCAATGCAGCCCTTATCAGCCTTAATAGTTGGTATTTAGGCTATATTAGTGGGTACTTGGGGGCTCTTAGCAAGCCCTTCAATCCCAGCCCTGCAACAACGGGTCGGAAATTCTGAGCGGTTCCAGCGCACACCGTGAATCCTGAAACTTCAGACTTCCGAGCATAAAACTACCGGCAAGGTGAACGATCGATTTCGTCGTTCGGCCTTGAGTTTCAGGGTTAAGTTTTCGGACTTTTGGAGAAACAGATACGATTTTCTGACTGGCTCTGCATGCTTCCTGTGATGTCAATATGGAGGATTGGGTAGTTAGTAGTAGTAGCATCTCTCTAAAATCACAAACTTTAGTTTGTATCATAGTCTCCCCTGTGTTGTTTCTCCCAGGGTTTCGTAGGATTGCGCTAGGGAAGCTGCGCCTATAAGGATCTCTTTCGAGGTTTCCTCAAGGCTTACTGTATGTTTTATTGGGTGTCCAGAAGGATTTCTACCAAGGTTTGGATATTGGTGGCTATATCGCTTGGTGTAAGGTTGTTTTCAAGGTTACCATAAACGTTTCAGTCTGGAGACCTGTTTTTTCAGACTCAGAAAGGATGCCAGCGCCTCCCTGCCAGAGATCAAGAACAACTCAGAGAGCAATACTAAGCCTTATAAACCCTAAACCCTAGAACAAAGCAACATAATGTACGCGAGAAAACTTCGGAGTTCTTTTGAATCCTGCGAGACAACTAAATGTGTGTAGATGTGTGCGGTCTGCGTAAACCTCGAAACCCGTCAAGTGCAGAGACTAGGGCTGCTTGAACCCCAAGGGTCCAAGTACCTAATAATCATATACTCTCCAAATTCTTAACCTACATAACTACTACCCGAAAACCGAGCACCTAATTATTGGGTCCTTTGGACCCTTGGGGGAAGAGGTGGTCTGATGAGCATGAGTAACACTTAGGGCCGTTTAGGGTGCAGGTTTTAGGGTTTAGGCTTTGAGGTTTGTTTAGCCTCGTGAGACTAAATGGCAAAGCCTTAAGGCTGCACCCCTGAACCACGAAACGTTTAAGTTTATGAAAATGCTACTACCAGGACCCCCAAATTATGTAGAATAGTAGCCTTTTCTGGGTTTGGGCCATTATTTTACCGACTTTTGAGGATCTAGGTAAAGAGTTGTGGCCAAACAAAGCGCGCATCCCAGGCTATGATATTGATTACTATCCGACCAAGAACCCGAATGACAGCGCATGGCCAGGAATGGTCGAGGCCTGCACAAGCTTTTAAGGTATCCCCAGGGGTCCAAAGGACCCAGTAGTCAGGTACTCGGTTTTAGGATAATAGTTATGTAGGTTGGGATTTTGGCGAGTATATGATTATTGGGTACTTGGACCCTTAAGCTATTGTTCCAATGTAGGGGGGGGGAGGGGCTCGGGGCGTTCCTGGCTAGGCTACGGTGTGAGGTCTGTTGTGCAGGTTTTGTGGCTGCGGCTTTGCCTGTGTTGATTCATGCAACTGTGTCCCACGATTTCAGTAAACATAGAACCACCAAAATTGGCACATGGTGGACGACCGTCCTTTGAATCAGTCGTGGTTCGTTTTGGGAGGATTCACCTTAGTTTAGAGGCAACGGCAAATATTGCAACTCTAAACCCTAAACCTGAAAACCCTAAACCCTAAACCCCTAAACGAGATCGCTGTGCGTGACGCTAAAAGCGCACTCTTTGCGGACTTGGCACCTCACATCCAATCCGATTGCACAAGCCGGCACCCCAGACGCAAGAGACCTGACAACTCTGTTGTTTGCTGTACCTTCAGTGGGTCAACCGTGTGATTTGCCAAAGTGTTCTTGGCGGTGATGGCAGATCTCCACGGGGTCACACTGGACCCGACTTTCGGCTATCTAGTACAGCCAATGCACCAGACCTGGCATGATGGGCCTGGGTGGCATGTGCAATCCACCGGCCTTGCAGCAGGCACGGTTTAGGGTTTAGGGTTTAGGGTTTAGGGTTTCCAACCGCAGGCGTCTGCAGCACTGCAGCTCCAACGTGCACTCGCACAGACGGCCGCTGCGAATGCCCAGGCACAGGCCACGGATGCTGCCACCGCCGGCGACCATGCCCGGGGCAGCGGACAAGGGCGGCTTTCAATTCGACGCCGACTTGAGAATGCCCAACACTGAACTCTAAGTCTTTATTTAGCTTTTCATACTTCAACCCTAGATGCAGATTTTGTAACAGGGATCTTTCATATGGAGGCACTGCGAAAATGGGCGTTTTATTGATCCACAGTCTCATGAAGCTTAAACCCTGAGCCTAAACAACAATCTTTAAAATCCCGAAAGCAACCATCTCCAAGCAACAAAACTCCAAACCCTAAACCCCAAATCCTTGGAAGGTCCTGCAGGTCATTGAGAACATTTTCACAGCTCCTGAGCCCGGCAATGAGGTTTAGGCTTCATGCGTTCAGGGCTTTAGCTAGGGTTTCGAGTGCATGGCTTCAGGTTTTCTACGATAAAGGGTCGCGTTCCTTGTCTCCGGTTCATTTATGTTCATCGGCGGGTTTCTTTAACTCGAGTTCAGCCGTCATGGCGCTTCCTTCCCAGCCAGCACCGCAGCGAACATGCAGCTGCTGCAAGGTAGGGGCTGTGCTTTCTTTGTTGGGCAGTCGAGAGTTGCAGCTTGAACGCACGTTGCCCGGGTCCACAAAGATCACTCATCACCCCGCGCGCAACGATCCATGGACCGCCAAAATACCCCGAACCACCAAGCCTCCAAGGGCCACGCTTGCCCAACATCCCGACTCAACCTATAGAGCCTAGCCCAACCCCCCAATCTCTTGTAGTTAACCTGTGTATTAAACCACTGTCCTTAAACCCTATGAACACTTGTACACCCTAAACAAACTTGCAGAAATCGTGGACCCCGAGCCACCCCAGTTGAAACCTGAACTAGGATGCCCAGTAGTACCCTTATTCCCTTTTTGTAGTCCTAGGCTCCTTATAAAGTTACCCAATACCAAAAAAAGAGGCCTTTTTGTTCTTAGGTTACTGGGTATCCAAGTATACTTTGGCCTGAACAGCAGTTCCTATAGAGGTACTTGGGGGCCAAGGTATGTGCTTGTTGGAGCGCTATAAACCTTAAACCCCTAAGTCACAGAAGCCCGGACGCCTTACGGGCATAGCATAGCCGTGAAGCCCCAAAACAAACCCAACAGCCTCTACCCAGAGAGCCCAATACCCCTTAATTAAGGAATATGGCATAAATGTTATAGGCCTCCATATATTATGATTTAAGGTATATTCCTTAATTAAGGGGTATTGGGCACTCTGGGCAAACCCCAGGCCCACATGGTCCCCAAACTCTAAACCCGCTTCCCTAAGCCGAGTATTGGGGTCATATGTGCATTAACAACCCAGAGCCTCCAAAACCCCTTAATTAGGAAATATACCTTAAATCATATAAGGGATCCTATTATAATTTAAGGTATATTCCTTAATTAAGGGTTTTGGAGGCTCTGGGAAGGGATTCACAACACGTCTATGGCCACCTTCATTAAAAGCCCTGCTTGCTTAAACCCTAAAACCTAAACCCTCCCTTCCACCCTGACACTCTACGTAAGCCACCAGAGTCCCAACCTTAAACCCTAAACCCCACACCCGAAACCCCAAACCCCAAACCCCTTCACCCTACAGTAGAAGCCAGAAAGTTGGAATATCATTATCGTAACCCCTTTAAGGTAAATTATAGGGGGTCCTACCATTAATCCATATTCCAACTTTCTGGAGTTCCCTTTAAACCCTAAACCTTAAACCCTAAACCCTACCCTAAAGCCTGCACCCCTACATTTTCAAGCATTCGGGCCCAAGGTCATCTTCTCCCTGGATGTGCAACCTGCCTTCAGCAGGAAATCTACACTACCCAGAGAGCCCAATACCCCTTAATTAAGGAATATACTTTAAATCATAATATGAAGCCCTATATAATTTAGGCCATATTTCTTAATTAAGGGGTACTGGGCTCTCTGGGTACCCTAAACTGGTTGACAGTACTTGAACCATAGTGGTTTTTGGTTCAACCCTAGTATGGTTCGCAGTTCAATTTCCATATAGGGGTTCATCGTATAAGCGTAGCTACGAGGCCCCTACTTGTGAGTGCCATTTCGGGGACAAGGTGGGGATGTTTGAACTTAAAACTGCCACCATCCGTGAAAAGGGTTTCAGGTTGAACTCCGAAAACTGTTGACCGTGACCAGGCTAGTTGTCAAGTGGCGAGAATCCGTGAACCCTCTCTCCGACTCTATCCTAAATTTCTGAAACTCCCAATTCCTAAATCCCAATCTCTAAACCCTACAAGATTCAAAATTTCTGAAACTCAATTTCTAAGAGCCGGTGGTCGTTGACGGGGAGGATTCCATGGTTGAAGCGCTTGCAGACGATGGCTTCAGGTATCTCGGGACCTAAGCTATCCCAAGGCATGTTCGTGATGAAGAGAAAAGGTAAAAACTATATGTTAGCGGAACCTGTTACATCAGTATAGTAGTGAAGACTGCTCCAAAACCTGTTCTAGTATGTTGATCAAGGCCCGTACATTAAAGCTAGAGCTAGATCTCTGGAATTGAGTGTTGCCAAACCTCCCGGGTCCATTCACCCATGTAGGCTATGTGTTGGTTTTCAAGGAGCTATTTACGCAAACGTTAGGTACGACATCTACACCATATGGGCAGGTACGGACCCTCAAACCCGAAACTCCAAATCCGTAGCAGTTGGAGATTGTCATGTCGGGCACAAGAATTAGACAGGATGCGGCTTTGCCGACAAGCTCTTCCTATAGTTAGTGTGCATTGTAGTTACTCTTTTAGGTTATTCCGGGTTAAGGGCAACCTTATAAGGTCCTAAGATGTCCTAAGTAATGGAAATGCTCATAACCAATAGAATGAGGACCGCAGCTTCTTTGCACGAAGACTTACGCAAGCTATGGCCACAAGCCAAAACAGTGGTGTTAGGCCCCTTAGACGGTGGATCTGCACTGATTTGTGCGATGTTTGAACTCTCAACCCCAAATCCTGAACCCTAAACCCCTAAACCCTAAGCCCGTAAGCTCTGAACCCTAAACCCAGTCCACTTCCCCTGAACTTCAAAACGCCTAAAGGGCTCCACGGCCTTAAAAGCCTTCATCAGACCTCAAAGGTATTTGTATTCTTTGTGCTGGCCTGTGTGAGCTTCTAAAGCTGAGGCCCCCCCCGGTACCCCGGTATACACCCAGATCAGCAGGATCTGTACACCTTAAACCTATACCTGGTCCCAGGAAGTATGTAGAAAAATGGCGCTTTATAGGTCTTGGGCCTTTATTTTACCTAATTTTGAGGGTCTAGATAGCATTAAGAATTTCGAGGGCACCCTCTGGGCCAAGGCTTGTTCGCATAGTCTGCCTGCACTGCTCCTTCTGGAAGAGTGCAATGAACTGGCTGCTTTGCTGCTTTCCCAGAGATCCCAATACTCTATAAGTAAGGAATATATACCTTAAATCATAATATTAAGGCCTCTATACTTTAAGGTATATTCCTTATTTCAGGGGTATCGGGTTGTCTGCTTTCGGCTTTGCAATCCGCAAAAGCGTTAGGGCTGATGGTTCAAAATTGTCGGTTTGTGGCTTATACAGGGTGTAGAGTTTCTTGCTGTTTGAGGCTTAGGATTTAGAGTTCATGGTTTGGGGACAAGTTTCGTGTGTAAAATTAGCAGATGCATAGGATTAAAAGTTGATGGCTTAATGGCTTAGGGCTTAGAGTCAACAGTTGGGGGTTCAGGGCTTCTGTCTGCGGCGTCAACCCTTGCTTATCATGTGGAACTGGCGCCTCAATGCGTCCAAGCCGTGAGGGGAGGGGGCAGCAGCTACAGCGAAGGATTTTGCTTCAAAGCCCAAGACCCGACCTTGGTGTGCTGTTGCATTATTCCAGTCCTGCTCGCACGTTGGTCCACCAAACTTCGCAACTTGTCGGATTTCGGGTAAAGCCACGCTTAAATCTAATCCTGCGAGCTGAGCAACCTAAATCAACAGGCTACGCTCCTAAATTAAATCATGAAGTGCAGCTCGGGGGCCTGCGGTCAAGATCGCTGGGTAGGTTGAAAAGATCCTATCAAAATGATGCAAAAGGAGAGGTGTCGCTAACGTTCTAAGACCTCTCTGTATGCAGGTGTGGCACCCTGGGAATGCCTTGTCGGAATTAGCAGTTTGGAGTATTGGTTTTTGACTTCAGGAGATAGCTTTTTTGGGGAAACCGTCAATGCCAGATCTTATGGTGGTGTAGCGGTCGAAGGCCCTATACTACCACATGTTACCACCAACTTGGAGGTTTGTGGGCCAATGGGGTCAAGAACCGTATTATAGTTTAAGGCCTAGGGTTTATGGTCAACTGCAAGCCGTGTTGGACATGTCAGGATCGATTTCATTGTAGTGACCCTGACAATCGGTACATTGGTGCTCGATACGCCGCCAAGCTGCTTTCGATAATTCAGAACGAAGTGAAGCCCTATCAAAGACTCCGGTATTCGTCAGTTCAGCGTTCCGGACAATTCAATGTAGAAGGCTGTGTTTGACAATTGAAGAGTTCAACACCCACTACCCGGCGCTATGGGGGCGATCCCTTCATTTTCTGAAGTGCCTATACGCTCAACTCCTGAGCCTAAGCTCTGCACCCTAAACCGGAAACCGTCAGAAACAAGCAACTGGGGAATCCAAGATCACGCCCTCTGACGCAAAGGATCCGATGGGCTGAGCAAGCTAAAGCATAGGGCTTTTTTTCGAGTGTTGAATTACAGGTTTGTTTTCAGGTCAGGAATGGTTTCTTCGCTTAGGGCAGTCACAACCAGCAGCACCACTAACATTTTTAAACCTGGAGCGCTTCCTGAACCACAAACCTCGCACCCAGCGCCCTAGACCAAACACCTAAAGCCCCGATCCCATGCCTAAAGCCCTCATCCCAAAGCCCCTTGAGTTAATCCTTAACCCTAACCCCTAAACCCCAACCCCTAAACCCTAATACCCCCAAAGGGTCCAATGTACTGTTATGGGGGATACTTCCCAGAGTCATAATAGTAATTCCTAATATGGAAACCCGACATTCTACTATATCGGTACATAGGACCCTTTGGGACCCTAAACCACCTTACACCGTAAACCCTGAACCTAACAACAACGATTTAGTGTTGGGCCTTCGATCCTCGGATCAATCAAAGGGGAAAAGGAGGGACCCTTAATGGGGACCCCAACCCTATAACGGGCTATATAATGGGTATACACTGGCTATACTAAGGGTGTATACCTAGGGGTCCTTATTAAGGGTCCCTCCTTTTACCGTTGGAATCAATCAGCACAACTCACCCTTGAAACCTTGGCTTGGGATTTAAAGTTTAGGGTTTAAGGTAGTTTAGAGTCCACGCTTTAGGGATTTCGGGTTTAGGATTTTGGGCTTAGGGCTTCAGGCTGCTTGACATCCTTCGATGTCGAAAGGGACACATAGGGCTTGCTTTCTGAGGGGTTCTAAGATCCTTGTAGGGTGGGGCTATGAGATCCTGTGGCGCAATTTTGCTCAATCTTTCGAACCCTACTACATTCCCTTCTGGTTTAGAGGGTCTGTTGATCAGGGCGGTGATAGGTTTAGGGCATAGCGAGGAGTCTACAGTATTCGTAAAACTGTGGTGGTGGGATCCGGATGGCTGGTCGTGCCAAGGTCATCTCTTCCTTTGGACCCGATCTTCTTAAGACTGCGGCTCGGAGCCAGGAGTGAAGTTTGGGGTTTCGCGTATTGTTCTCATAGTTGTTTTTTCAGGCTTTCCATTTCTTTAAGGGGGTTGTATTCGAGTCTGAGGTCATGGTAGACAGGTGTAGAAGAACTTCGGGGTTTTTCTGTGTTTGGGACGGCGGGCGTCGTGATTTCCAGTATCATGCTGCGCGTCCCTTAACTTCCATCGGAAAAGCTTATGTTTGGGGTTTGTGGTGTAGGGTCTTATCGGGGCTTTGTCGGTTTCGCTAGGATCGTCGCTTGTAAATTTAGCGGGCTGCAGCCGCTAAATCCTCAAACTCGTGAGCCCTTCAAGTAAGGAAGAGATCGGAACACATGCAGATTGACTCATAACAATAGCATCCCCTCACATTATGGTCGCTTTATCATGAGCAATCCACAATGCAACCAGAATAACGTTAAGCCCCCCGCCCCCCACAAAGACAAGCCTGCAAACCCTGTACAGCCTCATAGAACACTGTAAAGCACCCTAATCCAAACCCCAAGCAGCGTCATACAATCTGATAGCAATTCTCGAAGACCGATTTCACAGACGCTACATTTTTTTATGCATCTCATAAAACTCCGCACATTTCCTATGAACACCTACCAGATCTACTTTAAACCATCCGTGAGGCTCCGTCTTGGCAAATTGGCGCGCGCATTTCGGATGATCATCCTCTCAGGTGCTGAGACCCTACAGTGAAGCCCAGAAAGTTGGAAACCGGATTAAGGCCAAATAGTACTGAGATTCCTTATACATGACTCTTCAGGATTGAGACTAATGGGTTTCCAACTTTTGGGCTTCTACTGTACATAGACTTTGGGGTTCAGGCTTGCAGGCTTAAAGGCTGGAGTTTGCGGTCTAATTATAAGAGAAGCGCTGGACTTAGGAACTAGTATCCTGGGCAGGAGAATAAGCACAAGTAGTGTAACTATATTCAGTTATGACCGCATTCATCTTAGAGCCCTACTTACTAAGTGCACAGATCCCCTACTTGCTAAGTCCCCAGTAAACCCTCCATCCTAACGCCTCTATCATGTAGAAGAATATAGATGCAGTTTTAAGTAACGTCGTAGTAACAACAACAGCCATAGTACTAATAACTGCACTGCAATAAGATGAACAGTAGTACCAGTATTCGTAGTAAAGATTTTACCAGAATAGCAACGGGACCACCAACAAAAGCAATGCTACTCTTAAGAACGGTCTGCGTGATGCCAGAAGACCATCAGTTAAAGGGGCCTAGCAGGGTTTAGGGTTTAGGGTTTAGGGTTTAGGGTTTAGGGATAGATGTACCGTGGCTTATACCTACATACGGCTATGGTTGCCTTACTTATTCCCTTCCCGAAACCTTACAACTTCATCCACTCTTTAAGTCGGAACAACCTACCTTTATAGGGTTCCTTATTATGATTTCCCTATATAAGTCCTTAAAAAGGCAGGTTTTTCCGGCTTAAGGCTGCTTAAGGGTTTTTGGGCCTAAACCCTAAACCCTAAAGCCTTAACCCTAAACCCTAAACCCTAAAGCCTAAACCGTGTTAAAAGTTGCTGAGGTTGCCGGCTTTGGAACCCAGGGATCCCTGTCCTGGGATTGCGGGGCTCGGGGTTGAGAGTTTGGGGTTGGGGTTTAGGGTTTAGGGGTTTAGGGGTTTAGGGTTTAGGGGTCTTGGGGGGTTTAGGGGTTTTGGGGGGTTTAGGGGTTTGGGGGTTTGAGTTTTATGCAATCGGTCATGCCGACTGTCACAAAGCGAAACACTTGGCGACGAAATGGATGCCAATTAAGAATTAACTCAGTTAGGGGTTTGAGTTTTAGGGCCTGGGGTCTGGAGTTAGGGGTTTAGGGTTTAGGGTTCAGGGGTTAAGGGGTTTAGGGTAGGGGTTGAGGGTTTCGGGGAAATACGGTACCACACTGTCTCTTCGGGCTCTGTTCTGCTTTTTGATCGGTCTTCTTTCATTTTCTGCAACGACGAAGGTGCTTACAGCGTTTTGCAGGACAGTGAGAGGAGCGCAAAGCTTGGGTACTGCCCCCACTCAGTAACAGTTGGATAATATTCATAATAAAGAAATCTTAGGCCCTTAATAGTAGCCCCATTATAGACTGTTACTGTATGGGGGCAGTACCCAGCACAAAGCTATTTTGCATCCCATGGTCCGAACGCAAGGATTACACCAGGAATCCTGCCACGTGGAAGAAAGGGAAGTTCCTAAGTAGGCTGTAATTAAAGCAAGCGTAGCTGGGGCACTTGTAGTCCTTGTTCTTTAACTACATACGCAGCCACGTCGCGTTTAGAGCTAAGTATCCGTGGTTGTGGGATCTGCTGCATGTCACCTGGTTGCCGTGTTTGTGTCGGTGTCTGGTGAGTTTAACGAGCCGCTCCCTAGGAATCTTGTCGAAAGGATGTTCGGGTATCAAGCGTGCCCCCAAAACACTCTACTGATGAATGGGACACCGCCGATGGAGCCGGATTTGCAACATGTCCAAATGCGTCCTGGATCCAGCCTGAGAGGACCCCCAGAAAGCTTAAGAGACCTCAACCCTATACCCCAACCCTAAACCCCAACCCTCAACCCTAAACCCTGAACCCCAACCCTCAACCCTAAGCCCTATAAACCCCAACCCTAAACCCCAGCACCACTAAAGCTGAACATGAGGAGCCTAAATCCTAAACCCGAGCATGAAGCCCCTAGCACAGGGTATTTCGGGGTCCTTTAAAAGGAGGGACCCCTTAATAAGGACCCATAGGTATATACTCTTAATACAGCTATTATATACCCATTATATAGCCCGGGTGCCCATTAAGTTTCCCTCCTTTTCCTCTTTGATTCTGGGGGAGGCAAGCTTGAATCTTTCGGCCTCTTGCTGAAGTGCGTTGTGGCGAGCGTGACTATGCTGGGCTATGCGACGGGGGTGCTGATCTTTGTCCAGTGTGTCTGCGGCGCCTTGGTGGATTATAGGTCTGCGACTTAGAGCCCACATCTAATATAGTAATATATGTGCATGTATATCTCTATACTTACATGTGTATGTACAGACGCACATACACGTAAATTATTTTACATATATACATACATGTATACACCATAATGTACACACCATATACATAGATACATATATATATATATATATGTATATGTATATATATATATATACACATCTGTATCATACTTATATATGTATGTATGCGTGTATGCCCACACCCACGGAGACAGAGGCACCTGTTGGCCTTCGGTATTCCTGAGGCATGATCATCAGCACTCTCGTCTCGCGCTACTTGGAAGACCCAGCGATCGACAAAGAGGCAAGGAGGCATCGCTGCTGCAACTGAGACTTCCCAGAGAGCCCAATACCCCTTGATTAAGGAATATGGCTCAAATCATAATATGAAGCCCTATATAGTTTAAGCCATATTCCTTAATTAAGGGGTATTGGGCTCTCTGGGTTCTGCAATCTGCAAGTGGTTAAGGGTTTACCAGGACCCCCGAATGGGGCTCTAAAGGAGCCCTTATGGTTATTAATAGTGGGTATTGAGGGATTTTTAGAGGGCAGTTGGGGGGTCTAAGTAGGGGAAGTAGTATTCAAACTTTGAACCTTACGTCCTGGGCCATAAAGCAAAAGGGTCTGCAGTGGTGTTGTAGGGATGTTGGACCTGGCTTGGCAGCATTCGCATGAATTTGTCGGTGGATCTTTTCACCGACATTTCATCTGAGGCTAAACCTCCATAATACACCTGAACTCCTGACCCTGAGCCTCAGCGAGTTGTAGTCTTCAGGCTTTAGTCCCCAAGCTCCTGAACCGAGGTACCAATCCTCATGAAGCTTACTGTGTTTTCCGAAATCCAGCTTCTATGCTAGAAGATGCCAAGCTCCAATTGAGTTCTCTCCAGAGTGCCATGCCCGAAGCCTTGAGTACGAAACTGAGAAGCGCTGTAAGTAGGCGGCGTGTGTACATCATTCGTATCTTATCTTCGGATTATAGGACATAGGTGAGAAGCCCTTCAGCTTTACGCCCCCTTCAAGCCACTTCGGAAGAGATTCCTGGATTTTAGAATGCTCCTTGGAGAGTACTTTGTAAGCAAGACAGCAAGAGACACTGCATAAGCCTAAGCCCTAAACCCTAAGCCCTAAACCCTAAGCCCTAAACCCTAAGCCCTAAACCCTAAGCCTTAAACCCTAAGCCCACTGCCAATGTTGTTCAATGGGAATCCTCAGTTTGGCTAGCATTTTTCCCCCAAAACCCTACTCTTGTTGTGAAGCCTCGTATATAAGGGCTACGGCTACCCGGAGACCCCAGCATCTTTTGAGTTGCGGATTTAGGATTTAGGGCATTTAGGGTTTAGAGTTTAGGGAAGCCCAGGTACGTCTTCCAGTACTGGGGCACTTTCTCCAGAACCTTCTTGACCATGTTCGAGGTGGCCATATGGTTAATGGGGCACTTAGGGATTGGCGGTTAGAGGCCTCAGGGTTCAGGGGTTCAGGGATTAGGGTTTAGGGATTAGCGTTTAGGGGCTTTGGTGGTTTTGGGCCTGACGGTCTAGTGACTGTGGTAGTCTAGGGACTGTGGTTTGGAGCTTTAAAACCCGTCACAACGCCTATATATTCAGAATCCTATATGCCCGCGGTTTACTAGGGCTCCCACTGTGGGGTTGAGCTCGAAGAGCTTGTGTAGGCGCGCACTTGGTAGCTCCATAGTGTTTCATACAGATAGGGATCTGAATTAGCAGCATCCGTGTGCAGTCCCTATACAGTCATATTATATGGTATGTATGTCTGTATGCATGTATGCATTTATGGATGCATATATGTCTCTCTCTCTCTCTCTCTCTCTCTCTCTCTCTCTCTCTCTCATATATATATATATATATATATATATGCTACCCGCCCCCTCAAGGATCCACCTTTTTCGCGTGTTTGAGAGCCGGATGCGAAATAGTTGATATTCTATAACGTATTCCCTTCTCTTTATAAGGCCTTCACTAAATACGCTTCGACTTGATCAAATATTTCGCAGATCCTACATTCTGCATTTCCTTCATATACACCCTGAGTTTTCCCAAGCGACATACATTCGCGTACGGCTTCTTCTCGTGTTGCAAAAGAACGCAAGCTTGCTTGCATGTTCTGTGTGTGTATAGGTTTTTGCATGCAGCAGTATGGGCTCTGAAGGTAACACGCAACAGGAGAGCAAAGCTATGTCATCCCATATAACGTAGTATCACGACAAGTATAGATATGAAAAGAGGACCCTATTTCTACACCTCCCATATATAAGACGCATTTAGATTATAGATAATGTCCGTGAGCACGAAATCTATCGATATTTCCAGGGTTCAATACCTTGTATTTCACCAATATGGTGCCCTTTAGATTACATCTTAGAATACTTTGTAAAATTCCACTCTCATAACCTTTCTATCTTATAGAAATCCATCTGAATATCCTGTCGCATACCGTATACAAGACCACCTATATATGATACACCCCGCACGCATTATGTTACACATACCCTATAGGACACTCTATACAAGACACTATATAGAATATCTTATAGGATGTCCTTTCGAAGACTTTCTCTATGTATTTTAAAACCTTTCATATGGAATGCACTGATCTAGAATACCCTCATGCCTTATTGAATACCCTAGAGCCTCTAGAATACCTTATCATGTACTGGCAGTCACAGCCCGTATATCTTTTGAATATCCAGAGTACCTCACAGAATACAACATAGAAATACTTTATGGAACACATAGTACCCTCTATATGTCGTGCGCCTCATGGAAGACCGTCTGGAATACTCTATAGAAGACCTTGCAGAACGCCCATATGGCCCTATACATGACAGTCCTTGTGTACAGGATATATACCCTGAACCCACATAACACTTAGTGGCTCGAAACCAAACTTTTCAACTTTTGGCCCGTAATAAGGTAATCTTATTGCGAAAGTTTACACTTTTTACACCCCCATAAGTATTTGGGAAGTAAGTATACCTATAGATAACCTTTCAACGAGCCCAAGATCTGAGAACCCCTCATAAAGAAGCAGCCTATTGGGTAAGGGTAGTAAGGGATTTCTAGGAGTGATCCAGGAGTCGAAGAGAATAACCTAAAGAATACCACAAACTTCAATTACAGGTGACCCTAGGTAATACGTTATAGAATATCCCCTATATACCTCATATATACCTTCTTGAGTATCCTATAGCCGTATAGCTTATACATTACGTTATAGAATACGTTCTGTAAGATAATCTTTACGGTCATGTTGATGCCTTGCACAATCCCTTATACAATGCGTTATGGAGTACCCGATAGAGAGCCCAAAACAACGTTACGTACTAGGCCTTTTATAGGCCTTGTAGAATATCATCTGCAACCCCCTACAGACTAGCTTACAGAATACACAATGTTTATGATACCCTCTGAGTACCCCATAGGAAGTCCTAAAGAAAACCCTGTGGAATATTCCATAACATACCCGTAGAATGCACCATAGAATGCCTTGTAGAATACTTTATAGATAACGGATTATTGGGAGGAAAATCAGGAGCAGAATGCTCTGCGCTGTACCTGCTATGTGCCCAATGAAGAAGTCAAAAACAAGAGCATGTAGAACACCTTGCACGATATACCTTCTTTACATCTTAAAGAATTTCATATAGATACCCATAGGTTATAGAAACCCTTTATACCTTTATGAATCTTGTTGAATACCCGTTGGTGATTTCACCAATATTCACAGACCAAAGAATGAACGCTCAGCTTGACTAAGATGTTCTTCGCCACTTGCCATCATTTTGAAAAACCGCTCACCAACACGAAGCATTCGAGATCCTGGTAAACACGTTCGGCACATAAAGCACAAGCTTCATGAACAAATGACATAAAAAAAACATTACAAGAAAACTTTAAAGATGCGAACAAGTGCCATCGAGTAGGTAGCCGACAAACACTTCGTTTTCTGTAGGATCTGGAGGCACGGCTTGGTTCTGAGGTTCTTCACTTTAGAATGTGTGCTCTTTTTAGGAAGCATTATGAGCATCAGCATCGCGTAAACAAGTTGAACTCAGACACGACGTGTAAAGTTTCAAATCTCTGCGATCATCTCGTCGGGAAGCGACGACGCGCGCTCAAACACCACATCCATATGGCCCGATCGAGAATACCCAACCCAGAATGTGTAAACTGAGCACTTGGCTTCAAATAGCTTCAGATAGTGTGTTCGAGCCGAACGGAAAAACCTAACTGAAAAAAACCTAACTGAAAAAACCTAACTGGAAAAACTTAAAAAACCTAAACTCGGGAAGTCCTTCAGCGAGATATCCGTGACAAGACTCTCGGGATTTAGGTTTTTTAAATTTTTCCAGTTAGTTTTTTTCAGTCAGGTTTTTTCATTTAGGTTTTTTCATTTACGTTTTTGCAGGTAGGCTTTTTCAACTAGGTTTTGTCACTTAGGTTTTTCAGTTAGGTTCCTTAAACCCCCAAATCCTTACCCTGGGCCCTTGAAGAACAACTGTGTAACGATGTTGTCGACGGCGCGTACATGAAGCCAACAAACGGTGGATCCATGGGGGGGGCACATATATATATATATATATATTCATCGTTGTGTGTGTATATGTATATATATATATAGATATATAGATAGATAGATGTTTGTATTAAGTGCACATGTACATATGTATATAGACAGGTATACTGATATGTACATATCCATCCCCGAACCCTAAAACACCCAAAACATGTGCCTCCTGTGATCTTGCTTTGGTAAATACGTCTTTGGAAATTGAGGGTGCGTCTATGGAGTCTACGTGGCTTTTTCACACCTACTTTATGCACCGAGTATTCACACTGGTGTGGGAGTTATGCTAGTATCCAACCGGAGACATCGCGAAAAATCAGGTGTTGTTTGCCAACTGGGCTCCGGCATGTCGATCCTTGACGGACTATGTCAGTGAGTGGTTCACCGTGGTCTTCGTTGGCTACAGGCCTGGCCGCATTGCTGTATTAGGGCATGCTGCTCTTCTTAGGTGGTCGGTGGGGACTTTTCGTTAAGTAAGCTGCTCATGTCGGCCATATATCCGTCATGTACAGCAAAGCTTTCTCTCCTTGCTTCGCACTTTATTTGCCTTCAACGTAATGATGGTTGTGCTGACGCTTGTGCTGGTAGTGATGTCGATTGGCGGCTTGATGACCCGACGATGTAAATGACGATACTGCTGCTGTTGTTGTTATAAGGATGATGGCGATGACGATGACGATGGTAGTGATTTCGGTGATGCTGGTGATGACGACGATGATTTTTGACGGTGTATACATTGTGAGGATGATGATGGTGATGATAACATAGATGGTTCTCAGGATGTTGGTTTGTTTTGTTGACATTGTGCTGTATGAGAAGGTTGTACACATTGATGTCATGAATGGTTTCGGCCTCATGATGATTGAGACGAAGGTGTTAACTCTGCTTACAATGATGGTGGTAGTGATGATGATGATGATGATGATGTTTATGGCAGTGGCGATGATGATGATGATGATGATGATACTTACCGGACCTACCATGATTGAGCAAGTTTCTTCCTCGCAGGTGCGTCGTGGGTTTCGCGTTGCTCAACGTCGTCAACAGCGTCTTTGTTTCTCAGACGCTGCTCAGCCTGGCTGCGGGGGTGTAGGTCTTGGCGGGTTCACTGGTGTTCTGTCGGGGTTTGTGGCAGGCTTCATTTATCGTCGTTTTGCCTTGAACAATCCCCCATGCAGACATTCGGTAGGCGGGAAGTGGAAGGCGAAAGTTAACAAAATGATGAGAGCTGAACAGCTCGCATATGGCATAGCAAGCCGCATGTTCGGACATATCTGCAACTCAAGTCAACCATATGATGACCGGCTCAAGTACCCGAAACCATGGCTCCGGACGGCGGGCGTAACGTGCACACCTGATACGTCAAAGGATCACATGTACAGGGTTTAGGGTTTAGGGTTTAGTGAATCCTGCAATGGCTGTCCAGATCTATTTGCGCCGCGTTGGACTGCAAGAGACACGTGTTGAAACCTATATACCCCCGAAGCCAGAAACTGGGGGCCGTCGTGTAACAAGGTTGAAGATAGCGGACTCGGACGAGGAGTACCTGATCAAAGTACGGGCGTCCCTGGTCTGCACCTTTCACAAGCTTAGGCTGCAGGTGTACAGGAGGATCAGTGAGGTTTCAAGCTGAATCCCGGTGTCCAACTTCATCTACAAGTTGCGAAGCTTGAGAAATAAAACCTAAACTAAACCAATCCTCCCGCCCATGGTAGCTTACATGAACCATGTTTGTGCTACTGCTCATCGCAACAGGACGAGTATGCTTGTAGCATTTTGTAGCAGAGCTGCAAGGAATCATGGCGAGGATAGCAAGAGGGATACAGCCCTTGAGATCCGATTCCTTGCCAACTCCAACTCTTAACTAGGTAGGGCTTTGGGACATTTTATATTTTCCCTTATTTGGCTTAAGAGGATCTCACCTACTAATATTTTTCAAAGGCTTTGAAAGCACCTCCTAGTTAAATTGCTCATGTAGACTGCCATCGTCGGTGACGAAACGAACAGTGGGCATCATCCCTGGTGATGGATTTCTGTGAGGGTGCGGCCGGTTGTCGTGTACTTTGGCGTCAAATTCACAATTAACCAAAAACAGCCAAGCGGGAAACCCTAAACCCCTAAACCCTAAACCAGCATGGCGTCGCCTTGGGGTTGCAGTCGTGAAGCTTGAGGTCCTGTTCCTGGGTTTGGAGTACCATACTTGAATACTTTCTTTGGTATCTGTTCCTTACAGGAACCATTACGTATGAAATTAACGTCTATACTTTTTTCTCCCTGGTTACTTCAAAGTCTAGTGTTAGACTCACCGCGAGACAACCCCAAGCCCCCCTAGTACTGTAGCCACAGCGCGCCACTGCTCGATCGAAGAAGCGCTTCCGAACCCCGCCGTAAACTCCAGCCGGCCCCAAACCACCCTAAACCCTGAACCCAAAACCATCCTAAACCCTAAACCCCAAACACCCCAAACCCTAAACCCCCAACCGGCCCCAACCCCACAGGCGGAACGAAGCGCAGTACCGTAAGAAGCTCCATGCACTTTTCCTAGCGGCCGACACTACGGACGATGGCTTCCTGACCATCGAAGCTTGGCTTCTTCACGGCTTGGGTTTTTGGGTATTTAATGATGAGGGTTTAGGGTTGATATCCTCATACCTTCAATAAATGCACAGTAGAGGGCAATACATTTCTAGTTAATTATCCTCGACCCATGTTCTAATCTGATGGCTTCTGCTGTAGGGGTTGTGCATTTTTGAAGTTACGATCTTGCCCGCTTCGTCTTGGAGGGTGTCAGGTGCAGGGTGTGATTCTCTGAATAATGTCTTGCAGCGGCTTTCCATCCCAGAAAAGCCCCTCGGCCCTAATCTGAGACCCTGAACTCTAAACCCTTAATTAAAGGAGGGAGACAATCTTCTTGCGAACCGTTATGGCTTTATGGGTTGTTATCTGATGTAGGGGTTCTAGGGCTTGGGACGGGGTTGAGTGCTTCCGGCAAATACCGCAGAGCTTGTGACATCTCAGGAGGAGTTCATGCAGCTGCTGGAAAACCCACAGCTGCAGCCTCTTGTCATCAATTGTTGATAGAGCCTTTGTTGAATCAGTTTACCGATAGATCCCTTAAAGAAGCCCTACAGATCCCATAAAGGAACCCTTACGTGGATATACGGGTATATTCCCTATTTATATAAGGGGTTCCTATACATGCCTTAAAGAAGCCCCTACACCTTACTTAAAGCCTCGGCCCTTCACCCAAAACCCTTACTCTTCAATCGACTCCCCTGCAAGCCCTCACCTACGGTGAGCCCGCACCCCGTAAATCCAAAAACTGTAGTGAACCCGGGAGCAAGCAATATAGGGGTCGGAAATATACATATATATATATATATTATAATATATATATATATATATATATATACGTATACGTATACCTGTATGTATATGTATATATGCCTATGCACACTTATATATATATATATATATACATATATATACATATATATACATATATATAGAGAGAGAGAGAGAGAGAGAGAATTTCCCAGGGTGGCCGAGAATAAGTGTAGTATAGCAGTCCCAACCCTAAGCGCTACAGTGCGGGAATTCGCACTCGCTCTCCTATTGCGATTGTTCATGGTAATTCAAAATGCCCTAAACCCTACACCCCTAAACCCGAAACCCTAAATCCCCTAAACCCCTTAACTTCTAAATCCCTAGAACCCCCAAACCCCTAAACCCGAAACCCTTAACTCTTAACCCCTCCACCCCAAACCTTAAAACCCCAAACCCCAAACCCAAAACCCCTAAACCCCAAACACCCCTAAAACCCGTAAAACCCCTAAACCCCAAACCCTAAACCCCTACAACCCCTACAACCCCTAAAACCCCTAAACCTAAAATCTTAAAACCCCTAAAACCCCTAAACCCCTAAACCCCTTAAAACCCTTCAAACCCCTAAACCACTGGCGCCTTGAGCGCCGCTTCGAGGCTCTGGCTAAGTCAACTCCAGCTCGAGTATCACGACCTTGCGGCTTTGAGGACATACGGCTGATGGTATAAGTTTAGGGTTTAGGGTTTGGGGTTTAGGGTTTGGGGTTTGGGGTTTAGGGTTTAGGGGACATATGGTTGCCTTTCCCAGAATCCAAGGGTAAAGAAGGGACCCTTAATAAGGACCCCTAGGTATATACCCCGAATATAGCTATTATATACCCATTATATAGCCCCTTATGGGGTAGGGGTCCCCATTAAGGGTCCCTCCTTTTCCCATTTGACATACGGCTGATAGTATAAATCCTGCATTGCCCACAATAAGGAATATACCATTATTCCCATAGTTTAGGGTCCTTAAGGTAATGCAGGATTTATATCATCAACAGTAGTTTAGGGTTTTAGGGTTTAGGGTTTAGGTATCACGACCTTGCAGCTTTGAGGACAGAGTTTCGGGATTTCGGGTTTAGGGTTTAGGTATCACAACCTTGCGGCTTTGAGGATGTCAGGGGGGGCAGCGTTTAGGGCTTAGATCTCTTCGGGTTTATAGGCTTTAAGCTTTAAAGCTTACACGGCTCCTACTCCCGAACCCCCGATCCCAAACCCGTTTGTACGTAGTCCTAAAGGCTCAGCCCGTAATACACCAATATGTATTTCTCATGTCGCATTCTTCTTGCTAACACTCCGAAAATAGATATATATATATATATATATATATATATAGATAGATACATATACATATACATACATATATATATATACATATATATATATATATATATATATATATATTCTTTAGGAATCCTTATCATACTCATATGATAGAGAAGCCCAAAACCTTATTCCAACTCTGGAGGCCCCCCAGAAGTGGCCCTGAAGATTCGGCCCTTGGAGGTTTGACGTTCTTCTGTGGCACAAAACCCTATAAACCCTAGACTCCGGATGGTGATGCATTCGATGACCTTTACCCCAAATAACCTACCTTTTTAAGGACTTATATACAGAAATCATAGTAGGGAACCCTAAAAAGGTAGGTTCTTCAGGGTCCAGGGATTGCTAGAGATGATTGCTACCTAGACCCTCAAAATTAGGGAAAAGTAATGGCCCAAAACCTATAAAGGGCCATTATTCTACATACGTTTGGGGTCCAGGTAGACACTTGTTTAGTTGCAGTTTTCATGTCCCACTGCATGCAAGTCTGTGGTCGTCCCACATGTGCAACCACTGGACACCGCCATGTCAAGTGTGCGACCAACAGCCGCACAGCGGGGTCTTCTCATTTTAACGCCTCAGGGAAGTGCCGCCAATGCCATGGCCGATTGCATCTGAAGGCCCTATGAAGCAGATCTTGAGCGTCCCGCAAGCTGCCGAGGCCAGTCAGGACAGGGCCAAGCAGACCGTGAGCGTTCATTGCCTGGCTGGTTCCAGCTTTGAGCTCGACGTCAACTCAGCCGAAACGGGTTGCGAAGTAGCGGAACGCATCGCAGCCGGAGTTGGCCACCCTGCAGGTTTGCTCGTGCTGACATCCGGTGGTTGTGTCATCGATCAGCGCCAGCTCCTGCTGCATCAACTCCAGCACAACGAGATCTGGTACGTGGTGAGGAGGCTTGGCGCGGGTCGTGTGACAATACTTTGGGAGCGCCTACTCGAGAAGAAAACTCTGTCTGATGTAGCTGCCCTGAACGAAACTGTTTCACTCACATGGGGTTCCACGAAACAGCTCCACCAGGGCATCCAACTGCCCAGTAGCCTGCAGAGTTTGACGTTTGGCCCTGCCTTCAACCAGAGCTTGGATGGCATCCAACTACCAAGCAGCCTGCAGAGCTTGACGTTTGGAGAAGGGTTCAACCAGAGCTTGCAGGGCATCCAACTACCAAGCAGCCTGCAGAGTTTGACGTTTGGAAACAAGTTGAACCAGAGCTTGCAGGGCATCCAACTGCCAAGCAGCCTGCATAGTTTGACGTTTGGCTTTGCCTTCAACCAGAGCTTGGATGGCATCCAACTACCAGGCAGCCTGCAGAGTTTGGAGTTCGGCCACGATTTCAACCAGAGCTTGGAGGGCATCCAGCTGCCCAGCGGCCTGCAGAGTTTGACGTTTGGAACCGGGTTCAACCAGAGCTTGCAGGGCATCCAACTACCAAGCAGCCTGCGGAGTTTGACGTTTGGCTTTGGCTTCAACCAGAGATTGGATGGCATCCAACTACCAAGCAGCCTTGAGAGTTTGGAGTTTGGCTACATGTTCAACCAGAGCTTGGAGGGCATCCAACTACCAAGCAGCCTTGAGAGTTTGGAGTTTGGCTACATGTTCAACCAGAGCTTGCAGGGCATCCAACTACCCAGCAGCCTGCAGAAGTTGACGTTGAACCATAATGTCGAGGGCATCCAACTACCAAGCAGCCTGCAGAGTTTGACGTTTGGAAACAAGTTGAACCAGAGCTTGCAGGGCATCCAACTGCCAAGCAGCCTGCATAGTTTGACGTTTGCCTTTGCCTTCAACCAGAGCTTGGATGGCATCCAACTACCAGGCAGCCTGCAGAGTTTGGAGTTCGGCCACGATTTCAACCAGAGCTTGGATGGCATCCAACTACCAAGCAGCCTGCAGAGTTTGGAGTTTGGCGCTGCCTTCAGCCAGAGCTTGGAGGGCATCCAACTACCAAGCAGCCTGCAAAGTTTGACGTTTGGAAACAGGTTCAACCAGAGCTTGCAGGGCATCCAACTACCCAGCAACCTGCATAGTTTGACGTTTGGCGCTGCCTTCAGCCAGAGGTTGGATGGCATCCAACTACCAAGCAGCCTGCAAAGTTTGACGTTTGGAAACAGGTTCAACCAGAGCTTGCAGGGCATCCAACTTCCCAGCAGCCTGCAGAGTTTGACGCTTGGCTACATGTTCAACCAGAGCTTGACGGGCATCCAACTACCCAGCAGCCTGCGGCGTTTGACGTTTGGCTGGACCTTCAACCAGAGCTTGGAGGGCATCCAACTTCCCAGCAGCCTGCAGAGTTTGACGCTTGGCTACATGTTCAACCAGAGCTTGACGGGCATCCAACTACCAAGCAGCCTTGAGAGTTTGGAGTTTGGCTACATGTTCAACCAGAGCTTGCAGGGCATCCATCTACCCAGCAGCCTGCAGAGTTTGACGCTTGGAAACAGGTTCAACCAGAGCTTGGATGGCATTCAACTACCCAGCAGCCTGCGAAGTTTCACTTCACGGAATTTTGGCGTAGCCACGTGCTGAGCATGTGCTGTTGTGGTCTTATACGCAAGCACTCTTGAGGTGTATATATGTGTGGGGGTCTTTGAGCTTCGGGCTTTAGGGTTTTCTTTTCTTTTTTGGCGGCTTGGGGTTGTCTTCCCATAAGCCC
Source organism: Symbiodinium sp. CCMP2592 (assembly GCA_905221615.1). Lineage (NCBI taxonomy): Eukaryota > Dinophyceae > Suessiales > Symbiodiniaceae > Symbiodinium > Symbiodinium sp. CCMP2592. The sequence goes on from CAJNDT010002835.1 coordinate 264,299, forward strand.
CAAACTAGTTCCTTTTTGGGATTACCTTATAGGATTCTATATGTGAGCCCCCAAAAAAGAACTACTTTGGGGCCTGTGGGTTTAGCGGGCCTCACAGTTTGGGGTCCTGGGCTGAGGGCTTCGACCGGGAATTCAGGGGTTCAGGCTCGAGCTCTTGGGGACCCGCGGGTTTGGTTTAGGTCTACTTAAAGGATCAGGGTTTAGGGTTTTAGGGTTTAGGGTATAGGGTTTAGGGTTTAGGGTATAGTTCCAAGCCCTAAACTCTAAACCCTAAGCCGACCCTGCTTAAAGGAGTTATAAGTACCTTAATTGGGGTTATAAGTAGTTATAAGTATAGCTACCCTAATTATAACCCTAGTTACTGAGTCCCAGGATCCTTTCAGTAGGGTTTATGGATCCACAGGCTTGGTATGGTATCGCAGAAGCAGCTTGTTTATAGCGACAGACCTGCAAAGACTAACAAGCCGCAACAACCATGCAAGCACCCTCAGCAACCCCGTGCCGTCTAGAGTCGCTTTCTAATGCTGTATCAGGTCTCATCCATCTGCACATCGAGACACTATAGTTAGAAACGATTGCGAACTTATCGCCTTACGCCTAAACCGAAACCCTTAAACACTAATTCCTGATCCTCTAAACCCTAAACCCCTGTCTTTTGGATCGTAGAAGCAGCTCGGTAAGATTCTCTCAGAAGATAGCCAAGAGCTCCATGTGGGAGTTTTCCGAAAATTAGGGGGTACCTTAATTTGGGGTCCGTATCATAAGGATCCTACTATTTATTTAGGGTACTATTTTGGTGTCCCACATTTTCGGCAACTCAAATGATAGCATAATATACCCCAAAACCCTACTCTAACTATTAAGGCCCCTATACTAAACCCCCATAATACCCCTTATAGTAACCCTTGATAGACCCCTTGGAAGCTCCTATTGTTGTCTGGGGTGCCTAGGTGGAGCTGTTTGGCATGATCGACTCGGGTGACGGTGGCCCGGCCTGCCTTCTACCCTCCCAGGGTTTCAAGTTTAAGGTTCTTTTAGGATGTGGGGTTTAGGGTTTAGCCACAAGACCCGCGTGACGGCGAATTCCTAGATGGGTATTCCATATGTTCTACGGTATGTTGCTGAAACACCGGGTATTGGGCTCGCTTGGCACCCCTTCTCCCGAAGTTGCACGCCCCGAATGCTTGAGCTTGGACTACGGGCATCACCTGAGGCACTGTGTATAAAAGTGAAGATACAGTAATAGTAAGCGTATTCGATAACAAATACTAGGATGCCCAGTAGTACCCTTATTCTCTTTTTATAGTCCTAGGTTCCTTATAATTAAAGTTACCCAATACCAAAAAGAGAGGCCTTTTTATTCTTAGGTTACTGGGTATCCTAGAATATCCCTATGCCCTAAGCCGGCTGGGTAGAGGTACCAGGCTCCTGCCTAGCCTTTCCCGCACTTGGGCCAGACGTCACCGGGACCTCCACCTGGTTTAGGGTTTAAGGTTTTAGGGTTTAGGGTTTAGGGTTTTAGGGTTTAGGGTACCACTCATAACACTGACCGAGCAGCCACTCAAGTCCCACGCCAATAGCCCCAAACCCAGGTCGAATCAACTGGAAGGAGTTCCCTACCCTAAACCCTACGCCACAATTCCTAAGCCCTAGTGCTCCAACTCCTAAACGCCCAAACCCGGAACCCAGGTCAAACCATCTGGAAGGAGTTCTAAAACATGATATGAAAATACATATTGTACTACACTGTAATAGACTATGATATACCAGAAGATACAATAATACACTATACGATACTGCAATAACCTATGTATCAGGTCGAATCGACTAGGTCGAACCGACTGGACGGAGTTCCCTACCCGAGGCCCTACCCTAAACCCATAAACGCTATAAACCCATAAGCCCTAAAAACCCTAAAAGAACCAGGTCGAATCGACTGGAAGGAGTTCATGGATGGTGCCGTCCGGCTCAAAGGTCAGGCCAAGAGCATGGAGACTCGGCCGGGCTTATGGGGTTTCAGGTTACGGTTTGTGGGTTTAGGGTTTATGGGTTTAGGGGTTAGGGTTTAGGGGTTGATGGGTGTAGGGCTTAGGAATTATGGGTTTAGGGTTAGGGGTTTAGGATTTAGGGTTTAAGGGTTTAGGGTTAGGGGTTTAGGGGTTTAGGTTTTAGGGTTTAGGTAAACCCTAAACCCTAAACTTGCTTACTAAGTCCCATGATCCTTTAAGTAGTTGACCTGACCTTTAGCCCGAACCTCGGGACCGACCGCCGAGGACGTCTTCCGCTTGGAGACCAAAGTGGCTTTGCTCGTTTGGAAGTGGCGAGCTTGTTTTGGACTTAGGGTTTAGGGTTTAGGGTTTAGGGTTTAGGGGTTTAGGGTTTAGGATTTAGGGGTTTAGGGTTTAGGGTTTGGAGGGTTCAGGGCTTTAGGGGTAGAGTCTATAGGGCCTATTGCATTTTGGGCGCGTAGGGTTATAGGGGTTTCGGTTCACGGTTGGGCTGAGGCTTAGTTCTGGGTGGTCGTAACTAGCCGTACATAGGGCTATAATTGCCCTGTCACGATACGACGTCTCCTATCTTATAACCCTACTAATCGATAGCTATCTGCACCTGCACCAGCACAATATGAAGAATGACTTTCACCACATCCTACCACCCCGCAGCCCTACTACATCACCTGAACCCGACCAGTCTTCTACGGCACCTAAGAGGGTTCCCTTGAGGGTTCCTCTGCGGTTTCTCGGAAGGAGTTTTACTTTAAAGCCTAAATCCTAAAGAATCAAGCATGTGGCCGCTGAGGTAGACTCGATAATGAAAAGCGTCGCGAGTCTGCACTTCCCATTCCCACGAAGAGGGAACCAACAGATGGCAGACTGACCCTACTGACAGGGGTCTCTGATGACCTACCTTAACCCACTAAAGCCTACTTCTTTTGTAGGGTCCCTATGAAATCCATATAAGGGTTTACAATAAGGACCTACAACACAGTAGGTTTTGGCAGGTTGAGGTAGACATGTAATGGGCCGAAGTGAGGGCTCACAGGGTCTACCAGGACGCCAGAACACTTTGAGGTTCTAGCAGGGTCTGAATTTCCACCATTCTATTTCTTTTTTCGGGTTGCCTCATGGGATCCTTAAACCAAACAGGGAACTACAATGGAGACTCTAGGTAGGGTTTGATGTTCTAGCCGCCAAGAATGGTTTCGGGATTCTTAGCTTGGATCTGATCAGGGTTCAGCTTCATCTCATGGGACAGCCGAGCAAATGCACTTTTCCTATATGAATTGAAAACCCTGACGGAGCAGGTTCAGGCTAGGGTCTACTAACCTACAGAGATTATCCAAAACGTGATCCTTGTGGGGACCAGGGCTACGTACTCAGCATCTGCGGTCCTCTGGGAACCCATGTCAGGCGGGTCGCGCGGGCATTTCCCAAAAACATACACAGGCTTGGCTGGTGTGCGCAGATCACGGATGACTTCCTCGTATTATACTTGTTGAAGCTAAATCATCCGTCAGTCGCCACAGCCCTGTCGACGTGGGAAAAGCTCCTTCTGTTTGAAATTAACATGAAATTAAGTTGGAAGGTCTTCGCTCAATCCCTCTTTTCGAAGCCGGCAGAGGCATGTTTGCTTGAGCGGAAGTGGCTGTACATCCTGCTGGTGTCTAGAAACAAGAAAGAGCCTCACTTGTTGGGAGAGTACTTCGTTCTGAGTTGATACTACCATGGCCCCCCCCATTTTTAGTCTCTATATTGTCATACTGGAATACCCGCCACGCTTTGTTATAATCATGAAGACCTCTACACGACAGGGCCTTCCGACTTCTTTCTGATTCTTTCTTCTGAGAAAATCTGGCACAGCTCTGACAGTCAGACCGGTGAGCCTAAACCGGTTCGTCTGCCTGCCAGCTGTCAGAAACGCGTGTGGGCTGGATGCTAGAAGGATCTTGGGTAATTCGCATAGAAGCTTGAACAACGACAGTTCCCCAGGGTTGAGGGAGCTTGATCCTGTTGGCGAGACCTGCCAGTGGAAGGTGAAGATGCATGCTGCATCACGATCCAACCATAGACGTCCAGTGCATGAAACCTGCTATAGACGCTTAAATATTTACAAATTCTATTTTGGTGGCTCCTTATTGGCCCCAAAAATCTTATTCTAAACCCTAAGCCCTAAACCCTAAAATTATTCAGGCCCCTACATTGAGTCCAATATTTCTGGCAGCGTAGAAGCTGCCTTTGGGTTCGTCCTGTCATGCGGTCCTCCAAGGGCTCCTACTCCTATAAACGGGTTCCTACAAGGGATTCAGCGACAACCGGCGGAGCTGACGACTGCGGGTTTAGGGTGTAGGGTTTAGGGTTTGGGTTTAGGGTTTAGGGTTTAGCGGTTTTCGATGTTGAATTCCTGCCCACGCACGGTTAGAAGCACCCTTGGTGCCGCAAACGCGAGAGGACTCTTTGGCAAAGTGTGCGACCTGCTGCCGTGAGCACTGAGGCATTGACACCCCTACTACACTTTTGATCCCGGAAAACTGCCACACGACTGCCCCCACTAAACCCCCGACCCTGTTATAAGCAGGCTCACCAGTCCCCTAATAGGGCTCATAACTGTAGTTGCCCTACTTAAAACCCTACTTATAACTACCATGAACCTCCAAGTGGGTGGTTGTCAAAATTAGGGTCCTTTTTTGGGTCCCTATTATATCTTTCGGCACCTATTATTTAGGGTACCCAAAAAGGGACCCCAGTTTTGACAACCGGCCAGTAAAGCCCATCCCCGAAAGGAGACCTGTTGAGGTTTTCCCTGAGCCCTCAACCCAAGGCCACACTTCCTTTTCCCGAAGCCCGGCCTACTTTTGGGGCCTTGATAATTAGAATAGGGTTTCGGGGCCCACTATACTATAATGATATAATGGGAATAAGGAACCCTCACAGTAATAGTTGGTAATTATGTAGGCCCCTATAAGATAGTAGGCTGCGAGCTCCAGACTGATCTCTCAACTCAACATCTCTCTCGACTGTGGACCCGTGCCCTGCCGGCCTGAACCCTAACCAAAGGCCTATCCTCACGATTCCATCCTAAATCTGAGCAATTAGGCTCCGCCCATGGGCTCATAGTATTTCTTTTTTGGGATTACCTTATAGAATTCTAAATATGAACCCCAAAAAGGAACTACTATGGAGCCTCTGGGCAGGGTTTAGGAAGAGAAACAACTTAGTTGCTTAGCGCATGCAATGACGTGGAAGAGCTTACCTTATCACCATCATTGGCCACGGGGGGGGGGAGCACGCTGCCGACCATCCTTGCCCCTTCCATGTGGGTAGCTGTTGAAAGTAGGTTGCATTTTCCAGTTTTGTCGGGCGTTTGTGAGGTTGCACCAACGTGTTAAACCACCTTCATACGGTCATGTAGTTCGGATTAGGGTGTTTCTGCCAAAAGGCTCTTGTGACGAGACAGTTCGGTCCACGTAGCGATATTAGAACCATTTCAATACTTGGACCCTGTGGGATGCTAGGGCTTCGCAGAAATGCACCAAGAAGCTACTATCCTCTTGGTTGGAATCCCTAAACCAAAACCCTAAACCCTAAACCCTGAATCGTTTGAGGCTGTGTAGCCTTGGATTTATGTTCGTCAGACGTTGAGTAATCCAAGTGAAGGGTGGTCTACATGTTGGCCGTTGGTGTCCGGGCAAACTCGTCTCTACCATGGAGGGGGGCAGAGCAGACAGCCACCTTCCAAAGGCTTTATTCCTGGGTTCTTCGAAACCCAAGTTAAATAGCTTTAGTGGAAGCACATGATGTATTTCAGATCCCAAAAAGGCAACGAAACCCTACTAAATCTCAGTTAATAGCACCATCAGACCCCCTTAAATCCTGTAAGTCTAGTAGCTGGAACTCAGAGTGCCTCTGCAGTCAAAGTCGTGTGAACCCAGATCAGGATCCATGGCAAGGATTCTGCAGTTAAATTGTGGTAAAAGGTCTAGGAGTCTAGGCATAAGGGACAACTATTCGACTTTAAACGTGGATTTAGGTTTTGCGGGTCAGTGTTCAGGGTGACGAAAGTCGTCGAACCCCGACCCTGCTCAACCCTGCCAAGAAGCCCAGTCCCGAAGCCTGCAACCTAAACTCCTAAACCCTAAACCCGTATAGATCCTTAAAGGAACCCTGAAAGGAATCCACAGTTCCTTGTGGAGGAGCCTTTGGGTGGAGCTGGGGTGTATAATGACTAGGCACTATGCAGCCGCAGCACGCATATGGCATTCTGAAAGTGAAGTGTTCAAGCATTTAGGGTTGAGGCATCAAAGCCTTAACTCGTGCAGTTGAACTTGGCGCTTTCGAGGTTTAGTTTCGCGCGATCTGGACGTAAGCGTAGGATGCAGCATTCATGCGAGTATGGTTTGGCAAGGGCAAGTGGCGTGCGCGCGCGCGCGGGTGTGTGTGTGTGTGTGTGTTTTATTTGCCAGACTCGTCAGACTAGTTTAGAATGGCTCCGCTTTGCAGATGTTGGGGTTTCAGAGGTTTGAGTTATAAAATCACTGGAGAGTTACTACAACTCGATGTTTAGTTCTGCAAGATGTAGGGTCTCTTGTTTTTCTTCAATCCAGAAAATCTTAAGCCCTAAACCGTAAAATCCAGAACGCTTGGAAGCAGAGCATGGTATTTGATGACACTTTCTTTAGATACGGAACCCTGCTTTGTGTAAAGTGGTGTTGTTAGGATTTAAATTTAGGGTTTCAGTTTTCAGATGCTGTAAAGTCTACAATGCGCTTGCGAAGGGCACAGGTTAGCTCCACAGACCCAGATTCTTGCCGTGCCGTCCGGGTCAGGTGCTCATGGAATATTGACATCTAAGATCATCTAAGCTTTTATGCTTGGGGTTTAAGGTTTATGCGGGGGACGCCAACTGGCACCCTCACCAAGCCTTGCGAGGAGACCAGCACAAGTCACTTGGAAGATTGCTGCGACTGCCTGAAGCCGTTATTCGTATTCTCCTGTTCTACCGCTACTGGCGAGCTGAGACGATTTTCGGCCCCGGTGGTTTCGCTAAGACAAACAAAAGGTCCAAAGACGAACTCAGGGGGATGCTGGTATTCCTTTGTTCCATCGATCTTTCATGTGATTTCAACCTTCTGCGTTAAGTCCTCGACATGCTCCTACCCAGAGCCTCCAAAACCCCTAAATTAAGGAATATACCTTAAATCATATAAGGGATCCTATTATAATTTAAGGTATATTCCTTAAATTAAGGGGTTTTGGAGGCTCTGGGTAACGATGGCTGCATCAGTACAATCTCCGTGGTCCTGAACTCCCCAAAAGCCAAGACCCTGAACGTCTCATAAGACCCGTCATCCCAGACCCCCGAAAGGATCCAAAAAGTAGATCCCTTATTGGGGGCTCCTATAAAGTACCCTTAGTAGTATAGGGCCCCCAATTAGGGGATCTACTTTCTAGATCCGCCCGGGGGTCTGGGATTAGAACCTCTACAAGCGCCCTCAAGAAAGCAACCCAAGACCTTAAACAAAAAAAGCATATGGGAGTTTCCGAAAATTAGGGGTACCTTATTTGGGGGTTTTTATAATAAGGATCCTACTATTTAGGGTACCGCATTAGGGTCCCCTATTTTCAGAAACTCCCATATAGGATGACTGGCATCAACCCATTGGTCCTGAAGCAAGTGAGGTAGGGCAGGGCTTAGGGTTTAGGGTTTAGGGTTTGGGGTTTGGGGTTTAGGGTTTAGGGTTTAAAGTTTAGGGTTTGGGATTTTAGGTTTAGGGGCTTATGAAGGTTTTGGTGAGTGCACACAAGGATGTGCATAGAGTTTGAGGTTTAGGGGTTCGCTCCTCAGGAACATTGTGAGTGTATGTTTTCGGCTTCTCGTACGGAGACTAGCAAGTGTAATCCCTACAGCAAGTGACTACGGATCTGAACATGATCTAGTTTACACTATTTACTCGCTGCGCTTCTCTTTGAACAAGCCGTGCACCGGCCTGACTCGCAGTAAGATCCCATTTGCCGATAAGTACAAGACGCCTATGACAAACCCTGCACCCTACCTAGACCTCAAGCTGCTTTAGTGTCTTTGTATCAGACCATGGGACATAGGAGGTCCAGACGCCAAAAGCCGCAAGTCTCTAAGCCGCGGCCGTCTCAACCTCTAGGCCACATTCGCCCCGAATCCCTAACCGGCCTAACCGCAAGCCCTGCAGGCGTTAAACCCCAAGCCTCTTTCGAAGGGTTTCTCCTTTGGGCTAATAAAGTGGAGGACAAAAGCTTGATTGAGTGCCCTGAACATGACACACCCTCAGCTACAAGCATCTGTAGGTTTGTGGCCAAGTTGCCGCAAACTCTCAACCAGAGCGGGCTCATCGGTCTCGCCTGAGGTTTATCCGGAGGAAGGTGCGAAGTAGCAACAAATTGAGCCCTTGACTGCAGCTAGACCACAGCAAGGTGCCAGTGGGATCCTTCCTCTGCAGCCGTTGTGAAGCTTGTACACAAACCCGATGAAGCCCTCGCAGGCCATTGAAGACCTTGGACACATCCCACATGAACTTCTTTGCCACCAAGCCAACCATCCGGTGTTCTCCTCAAACAGCAAGACAAAAAGACACCAGACTGTCAAGAGCGAGCGTTGTGCACCAGACTGTCAAGAGCGAGCGTTGTGCTTTTGCAGTAGAAGTATAAGGGAGTTTCCGAACATAGGGGCCCCTAATATGGTACCCTAAATAGTAGGATCCTTATTATAAGGACCGCAAAATAAGGTACCCCCTAATTTCGGAAACTCCCATAAGGGAAGCCCGAAGCCGAACCTCCATTTGGGGGTTGGGGGGATCCTGCGTTTTTTTTCCGACTCGACGCGGCCTGTCGGGTGTTGGAACCCAGGGCGCTTTTAAAGCTTTGCACGGCGGTTGTTCTATAGTCGGGTTTTTTCATCATTTGATACTGTAGCTAGTAGGGCCCTTTTTGGAGCAACTCTCATTGCGGCAACGGTTGCGTGCTTGGCATTCAGGGTGCGGTAGGCGTGCACGAATGTGGCGGTTCGCAGATCGATCTGCCTAACCATTGGAATGTGGTGTTCAGCCGAACATGAACCACCACCTACTGCCCCAAACCCTCGACACCTACATGCGCCAAGCTCTTGAACACAAACTGTTATGAAGGTTCCAGACTTTTCCAGGCTCTATCCACCAGGAAGCAGATTGAGCGAGAGACCCTGAACCTTAAGTACCTACGGCGTGCAACTCTGGACGCAAACCATCAGCCGTGAGCCTTCAATACGTATAGCATAAACCCATATTACCTATAAGCCGTATATGAAGTCTGAGTCCCTAAACATATTATCAAAAATCTGATCCCAGAGCTCCAAATCCTATAGCTCCGGATGAAACTATGAAAATGGGACCCCGGGCCCTGACCAATTGAACATCTTTTGACCATCTAAGCCATAAGCCCGAAACCCTAAATCAACACATGAAGCTCCGAACCCTAAACCCTAAACCCTATAAGCTTGAAATCAAGACATGAAGCTCTGAATCCTAAACCCTAAATCAACACATGAAGCTCTGAACCCCTAAACCCTAAACCCTATAAACCCTAAACCCTAGACCCTAAACCAACACATGAAGCTCCAACCCGTCCCGTCCGTGTACTGAAGCCTCGCTCCTTGCGTCGCCCACGGCTGCCGAAGTGCGGCCAGTACCCGGAAGAGCTGCATGATGAAGAGACGCCAGGGATGCAGGGATTAGGGTTTAGGGTTTACTTAGGGTTTAGGGATGAGGGTTTAGGGCGAATTTATAATAGGGGTCGAGCTGCATGATGAAGAGGCTAGCCCAAGAGCTCCATTTGGGAGCTTCCGCAAATCAGGGATACCTTATGCTGGGGTCCTTAACAAGGATCCTACTATTTAGGGTACTGTATCGCATGATGAAAACAGATGCCAGGGATGCAAGCAAGTCAGGTTTATAACAGGGGGTTGAAGGGTCTAGGGCTTCACGGCTTTAGTTTCTGTTGGTCATTATCGTCCGGAATCTAGAATGAAGAAATACGTTGACTTTAATGTTTGAAGCTTGTTTTGGGAGCATCAGTTCCAATACCATTGCTACAGATGTAGACAGTCGTTGTTGGGATTACTGTATGTGACGAGGATCTGTAGGACATAGCGCAGCAGCGGAATTACCCAGAAGTCGACACCCTAAACCCTGGACCCTCAATCCTGAACCCGAAACCTCTATAAACCTCCAACATCGACACAGAGTTGAAATTCGCAACAGAGATCAATCATGCCTGAGGATTGGTTGAATAATATGTATAGGGTTTAGGGTTTAGGGTTTAGGGATTACAACAGGTCCTGATAGTTGAGCAGGACCCGAAGATTGAAGATTGGGTTTTGCAGGATTAGGTCTGTAAAGATTCGATCGAGTCTCTCAGTTAGTTGGTGGTTAAGACGGTACTATGTTCACCCCACAAGGCCTAAGGTTTGAAACTTTGCTGTGCTGCCTATTGCCTGATAGTTTCGTTTGGTAAGATTATGTCCTACTGTCTTCTCAAAACGCAAGCTCCTCAAGGTGAGGTTAGGGTTGCGAGCTCTGGAGGTATGAATCACAAGATCCATAAGCCCTACAATAAGACCCTGACTCTTGACCCTACGGCTTTAAACGCAAAGCCCAACACTCCACAAACCCTATGCACCCTCATAGTTCAAACTCCAAAGGGTAAGCCCTGGAAGTGCAAACCCCAAGCTCTCAGACCCTAAATCCCCTAGTCCCTGATAAGCTCCGACACCCTGACCCCCACTCAACCAAAAAAAGTGATGCCCGAAATAGTAGCACCCATCTTATAACGATTCCCAAAACGGGACCACTAGTCTTGTCGGAAACACAAACCATAAACCGTAAAGCTTAGACCCGATATAAACCCAAAGCCAAAACCCCCAGGTGGCAATGAGCTGACGTCCGTAGATCCAAACTTGACGCAGCTGGAAGCCCTGGAGGAGTTGGACCTTTCTGGCCGCACAGCTTGAAGCTTTTAGTGTGTGGGTGGTTCTCTAAATGAGGGTCCCTTTTTATGTCCTTGTTATAAGAGTGCCGTATTAGGGTTTAGGGGTTCAGGGTTTAGGCTTAGTTTTTAGTGTGTGTGTGTGTGTTTTGCAATTCGGGAGTTTGCTTTGAGTTCATGGTTATTTACACGCGGTGTAGGCTCGAGGTTTGCAGTCAGGGTTTGTTTCTTGCGAGTTGAGGGTTACCGTTCCGGTCGTGAGTTTCTCTGGATGAAAGTTGATCTGACAAACAGTGCAGGGTGCAGGGTTTCACATCCGGGGCTTGATTCAGCGTGCCGCATTTGGCTTGGAGATTTAGCGTGGCTTGAAGGGACTAGGTGCCGGTGTAGGCGTAGGGGTGAATTCGCCGTTTGTATGTTTATCCACCCGTTGTTTGTTTAGCCTGCCTGCCTATCGATCCGTCTACCTGTCTATCTACGTATATACCTGTTTATCTATGCCTCTGCCTCTCCATCTGTCGGTCTGTCGATCTAAGTATCTGCTTGTCTTATCTGGCCATCTATCTACCCATCTATCTATCTCTCTGTCTTTCTGTCTGTCTGTCTGTCTGTCTGTCTATCACATATCTCTTCATCTATCTGTCTTTCCTTGCTTCTATCTGTCTATCTGTCTATGCATGTTTACATACATGTAAATAAACAAATGTCCATCTCTCCATCTGTCTGTGCATCTATCTCACGGCCGGTCCATCTGTCTACGTATCGAACATGTATATACCTGCATGTGCATGTTGATATACAGACATATATAAATATGTTTCACTTCTATACATATGCATACATAAAGTTATATACATATATATATATGCGTCTAGACACGCACGCTTACAAATACGCATGTGTGTGTCTGTTTCTCGGTCTCTGCCTGTCTCTGTCGATATTTCTATGTCTGTTTCTATGAGTCTCTGCTAGAGTCTGTTTGTTCCTGTGCGTGTGTGTGTGTGTGTGTGTCTGTGTGTGTGTGTGTGTCTGTCTGTCTAGCTGTCGAGCTGTCTGTATGTACGTATGTATGTACGTAGCTATGTATGTTATGCATGCATGCATGCATGCTTGGGGCTTTGGCTTTGGTTGAGGAGTTGATTGGGGTTTCAATTGGGTTCCAAGCTCGTTACTTCATTTCTCGAGCTGACAAAATATGGTCCCCGAACACCCTGGGTCCTCGACATTGTAAACTCATATCATAAGTTAACCATAAACCCTAAACCCCAAACCCTAAACCCTAAACCGCTAAGATTTTTACGAATCCTGCGATTCCTGAAATCGCGAGCACTGGGTGTTCAGCTCGTATTCCCAAACCCTGCAGGTCCTGTAGAAAGTCACTCGACTACTATACCTTAGGGGTACTTAGAAATAATTTTTAATGTTTGGTTATTAAACTCCCTAAGAAACAGCTAAAATTGTAGTTTTTGCTAGGGTTCTAAGTTCAGTATAGATACACTCTGCACCATAAGTCTTAAATCGTAAGATAGAAGCTCGGCCCTATACCCTCTGAGCAAAGCTAGTCTCGTGCCATGTGTACCGCGGTTTACCTTGCAGGTGAGAGCCTCAGAAACCCAAAGCTTATGAAGATCTCTGAATCCGGTGAATTAATTCGAAACCTTAAGACCCTAAACCCTAAACCCTAAACCCTCAAGCCAAACACTATAACACCCAAGCCATCTACGCCAACCCCCCCTGAGACGAAGACCCCCAAAAGCCCAAAACCTAAGACCCAAGACTAAGATCCAAGGGGCCTGAACCCTACAAAGTTGAAGGTCGAGGGTGGTTAGGGTATAGGGTTTAGGGTAGTTTGGGGCTAGGGCGGGTTGAGAACCCTAACCGTAGCCATCAAGCCCTTAACCTCAAGCCGAAGACCTCAAGGCAACAAGCTGGAGAGCCTTCCTTCGCATGTGGTCGTGGTCTCAGACTTGAGATTCAGGGTTTCGGGGTTTCGGGTTTTTAGAGTTCGGGGTTTAGGAAGGGCTGAGGGTTGGAGCTCGGGGTTCAGGGTTTAGGGGTATAGGGTCTTAGAGACTGGGGTTTAGAGTTCTGGGTTTAGGGATGTAGGGTTCAGGGCTTGGGGTTTAGGTTCCGGGCTTACGGCTGAGCTCGCCTTGCCATGGGGCCTGAGCTTTGGACAGTTGTAGTTTTGTTCATGTTGTTTTCGTTTGCGATGCAAGCGTGGAGAATACGTACATACATAGTATACATTTGTATATATACACATACACATATACATACCAGTGCTGACAAGGGCATGCATATATACATGCATATACGTTTGAACCCACGTGCATTCCAATGTTTACAAATACGCGCATGCATACACGCTCAGGCCCACACATGTAGTGTTCATGTGTTTGCTTAATCCTGATACGCTTGATTGCTACTACACAATGTACGCAGCGCATCCACTGCCACTTGCAAACGGAATGTTAGAATGCATTAAAGCGGCTGCAGTACCTCATTATGACTTGTGTATGAGGGGGCCTCGCAGCAAGACACAACCACAATGATAATCGCAAGACGCTATTCTTCCAATTGCGGAGCACTATACACATTTGGGTTTTTGCGTGTGGTAGCAATGCACAGACATGAAGCAGCAACACGCAGCCACAAAGACAATCGCAAGACTGTATCCCTGCATCTTGAGGGAAAACATACATGTTTGATGCTTATGGTGTCGTAGCATATACTATATCAGGGATGTACTTAGTCTGTAAGTGAAGAGGTCAGTAGATTAATCATTTGTGTTTCTACAAGTGTGTCTCTATATGTATATGTATATATATATATATATATATATATATTATGCTTATACAGGTATATATACCTATGTTCGTAATCTGTGTGTAAGCCTCGTATGAGCAAACTTCCGGCAAAGCTTGGCAGTAAACAGAGCTGCTTACACCTATTCTTCGACATTGTGCGGCGGCATATCACACAGTATGCAAACTGCCAATCCCGACATGGGTTGCAGGGTAGTTATGAAATGTCACGATGAGGCTCCCACCAAGCCCACTAATGCTTTTGTTCCAAGCAAATCCCCTGGATGCCCTCCATCCTTACGACTATCCTTGGTGCACAACCCCCGCACGTAACGATGGTGTACATTGAGCCTGGACCCTTGGAACTATACGTAGGTGCCATGCTTCTATAAGCAGCTCACATCCTCACAAACAAATTATGCTCTTGCTGCGGTCTTTTGAGAACATTGCGCAAAGGATGAATGTCGGAGACAATATACTGTACATGGACCCTCGGAATAGCATGACCTAGCACAAACACGTACACTAGGTTCTCCCCTCGACAACCTAGACCGTCCAAAGTAATATCCCTCCTGGTCGTAAGTTATGCCCCAATCCTACACCACGTTCTCTCTACAGGTGGCTACATTACGTAGCCTTCGCTCGCTCGTCTTGGATGGAATCCTGGCATGCTCAATGTTTGGACTGGCTTCTGGTTTGGGGTTACCTAGAATTAAGCCCTAATTAAACTGATCCCTAAATCTCTAAACATTCATGAGTTCCACGCCCCAATTCATACCCGACGTCCTATATAATAAGTCAAGGCAAAGTACAAGATTTACCAAGTCGCTCGACTCTCCATAAATTAAAGCCAGGACCCTCAGGGACAGTCCGCCCCACCCCCAGCTGAAGACCCGAACCTGTAAAAGTAAACATCCCAGACTCTAAACCCTGAAAGCCTTAATCAAAAACCCTAAAACCATGACCCCAGACTTAACAAGCCTTAACCCTGTGCCCTGAAAAGAAACCCTTGCAATAGCCCGTCATCTTACCGTTTACAAAAAGAACCGCTAGAGTAACCCTTATGACGAGACGGCTCCGAAAGGCAACCCGGCTGTCGAGGGCATGCCGCCCACACAGCTGAGGCAGGTCCAAATAGGGGGCATTAATAACTCGAATAGGTTTGGTTGAGGTTTATTAGGGTTTTGGGTTAAGGAGTTAAGGGTTTAGGGGATTAGTAGTGTAGACGATCATGAAAGAGTGTCTGTTAGGGGATGTTCTTGCTAGTTCCTCAGACCTGTATACTAGGGTTGTAGGGTTTAGGGGTTTAAGGTTTTTAGTTTTCAATTTTCAGTTGAAGATTTGCACCGTTTCGGGCTTTGGAGGGTAGGTACTCCTTCGGTTTAGAGCTTGAGGGTTCCTAGTACCTAGGATGCCCAGTAGTACCCTTATTCCCTTTTTGTAGTCATAGGTTCCTTACAAAGTTACCCAATACCAAAAAGAGAGGCCTTTTTATTCTTAGGTTACTGGGTATCCTAGGTTCAGTGATTGGGGCGTTTAGGTATGAGGCGTTCTTTTGTACTGTAGGCAAAGGGAACTCCATGTCAACGAAATTACACACCATGTGCCGAGAGCCCATAGCAGAACCAGCAGTGTTTATGCTGGGTCTGGTTACCAGACCTCTACGCAGTTTAGCCCGAAACACTTACGCGCTCTTCCCTATACTGTAATCGTAAACCGTACCTAGACCCAAATTAAAAAAGCCAACCTTTGGGTCCAGGTAAGCCCTAGCATCCTCCGAAACCCTAACCCTGAACAATAAACCCAAAGCCGTGAGAGGCAGATGGCGCGGCCTGGCCGAAAGCCTGGTCAGACGCCCGTGCAGGTAATCTGCAGTGCCTTGGTCTCTTTAAGGTTTAGGTTTTAGGGTTTTGGGGTTACCCTGGCCTTTTAACCCAAAAATATTAGGTCCATATAAAGAACCCGAGGTATTAACGACCCAGGGTTTCTTAATGAGCCTTTAGGTCATTTGCAGTGCCTTGGTCGTCAACCATGAGGCTTAATTTGCCGGGTTTAAGGACTCTTTTAGGTTTGGGATTTCAGGCTTAATGTAATTATGCACCTAATCTATACACCCTGGCCCCATGACCTCAAAAGGTGAAGATCCATATAGCGAGCCTTGGTAATATTATAACGACCCAGGGTTTCTTAATCAGGCTCTTACAATAACCTCGTAGTAGCGTAGGCAACCTTTAACATTTTTGGGGTAGTATAGTCCCTATATAATCCCCATATAACCCAAAAGGTTAACCTTCAGTTCCCATGATTCCCGACAAGTAGGTTAAGGTAGGCGCAAGTTCAGTCTGTAGGGCTGAGCGTTTCTACAGGGCCTTTGACTTTGGCTCAGGGCTTACGTAGTATTCAGAGCTGCGTTCCGGTACCAGCAGCCCCGGTGCCTTCAAAAATTCAACAGAGTAGGTAGCTTCATTAAATTAATAAACCCTAAAGCCCTGAACTGCTCTATACCGTAAAAAAGCCAAAGCCCTAACGCGCTCTTACATGTCAAATTCCAGCTATATAGGTCTCTTGCGTGCAGAGTCGGCAGCGCCGCCTCCTCCACCGCCACCAGCGACCTCGGAGGTGTCTGTCCGGGCAATGGAAGCAGGTTTGCAATACCAACATCCATCCATCCCTCCCTCCGCTTCAGATGCTGTTGGCGTACCTTCAAGAAGTAGTATTAGGTGCAATCTGAAAGGCACCATTCAACAGGCACTGATGTTGGGATCAGTATGCAAATCTGCAACGCTTGATAAATCTCCAGTTCGGGGGTTGAGGGTTGAGGCGGCATCTACTGCAGTACAAATCTAACGTAGCAGCCGGAAAAAAATGGTATCAGCAACCCCTTATATAGTAGCCTTAGTATGGTATGCACCAACACAATATGGTCTAGTTGTTAAGCTAAATCACTCGGGCTAAGCATCACCTGCCGAGATCTTCTAGTCATAACTGGGGTTGGGAGTAAGGTAACCATATATTACCACTCCCTTTAGGGCAATTCTAAACCCACTTATCCCGTAATCCTAAACCCTATAGAACCCTTAAAAGGAACCCTATCCCTACAACTTATAGTAACACTTATACCAGGACCCTTCTTGTACCCTCAAACAGGGGTATATGGTCCCAAGTAATGGGCATTTAGGGTCTAACAGAGGGTAGATGGAGGGCCTAGGTACCCAGAGAGCCCAATACCCCTTAAAATACCTTAAATCATAATATGAAGCCCTATATTATTTAAGCCGTATTCCTTAATTAAGGGGTATTGGGCTCTCTGGGTAACTACCCATGACCCCACAGGTCAGCCCTGTGGACGATGGCTACGTTGGTCGGGAAATGCCCGCCCCGCCCCCACCGGCTTCACAGGACTTGAAGCACCCAACGGGTCCCTAGCACCTTCATGTGGGATGCTTGCCAAAATCATAATATAAATTCCTAAACTCCTAAACATTCCTAAACTTTAAATCTTAAGCCCTAAGATCCATACTAGTATGTCCTTGCAAACAAGAGACCCTGCATTCTACTATGTAGGTACTTGTAGGGCCCTTGGGGCAGTTTTCTTAGCTTGGATACTGCCCCCAGTCAGTGGCAGCTGCACAACAATTCTTAGTATAGATATGGGAGTTTCCGAAAATAGGGGTACCTTATTTGGGGGGTCCTTATCATAAGGATCCTACTATTTGGGGTACTATACTAGGGTCCCCTATTTTCGGAAACTCCCATATATGCCCTTGAGAGTAGCTCTACTATTACAGACTGTTACTGCATGCTGGCAGTCCCAATTCATCATATTTGGCGAGGTTGTTGACCGTCGGCTCCGTTATAGAAACTGGTGCTGTCGGCTCCGTCAGTATATTCCAAGCATCAGACTACAGTAAGCCCTAAACCCCAAAAGGGTCCAAGTAACGGCAAAGTATATACTCTTGTGGCCCAAATAAGTACCTGCTATATAGGTGGTTGGACCTTTTAGGCACTACAGTTACTACGCCCCTCTACATAGAACCACGAGCTGGACAACACACCGAGACCTTGAGGACTAATCCGTAATTTCCCTGAGGCTCTGTGTATAAGCAAGCAGGGTAATTATGGGGTTTGGGCTTATAGGGCCTGTAGGGTTTATAGGGCCTGTAGGGTTTACAGGGTGTAGGGCTTAGGGACTGGCTTAGAGGCGTAGAGTGCAGGGAGTTACAAGGGGTTTCGGGTTAAGGGTTTAGGCCAACGACTTCTGTCAGGGCTCTAGCTGAGGTATTTGGGTGTGGGGCTTAGATTGTGTTTAGAGTTTACATTAACCTCAAACAGCCTGCCGTCATTCTCATGACCATATATACGTCTTCGAGAGGTAGGTTTTTGGGGCTTAGTGGTTTTAGGGTTTGAAGGCTGCCTGCTTACCAGATACTTTATTAAGCAATATCTTATCGATCCTTTGGAGTTTTAGGCATAGGGGCTCGTTGTGGCTTGCATGGACGTCAACCCTGAGCCTTTATGTACACACGTTCTCACATGGTATATACTTAGGCCTTCAAGAGCCCAAAATAGAAAAAAGGAGTCCCTTCAAGGCCTAACCTAGTTCCCTCATGCTCGAAGCATTGTGCTTGGGTCGGAGGATACCTCGCAGACGCAGCGCGTGAGGACGCTGGTCCAGGAGGTAGAGAGTGGGTTGGGAGATTTTAGGGGATAAGGTGGGGGGGTTCAGTATAGCCCTAAGGGTCCAAGTACCTAAAAATCCATATACTCTCCAGAATAGTAACCTACATAACTACTATGCTAAACCCAAGTACCTTATTATCGGGTCCTTTGGACCCTTAGGGTAGGGTTTCGGGTTTCCTCCAAGCAGAGACAAACCTCCACAACGCTCGCTCACAGGCTCAGGTCGACCGACAGACAGACCGACTGACTAGGGATAAGGGGGGGCATTATTATAAGGGTTCAGTATAGGGCCTTAATATTGTAGGGCTTAGGGTTTAAGGTTCTATCTATGTAATTATCTATCTTCTAGACTGACTAGGGATAAGGGGGGCATTATCCTGGAAGTAGAGTAGGCAACCTTTAGCTGTTTTGGGGTAGTATAGGCCCTATATAATCCCTATATATCCAAAAAGGGTTAAACCTTTTAGTTCTCCATGATACCCGACAAGTAGGTTATAATGTATACGGTGGCCTTAAAGTAGTCCCTGTGCATGGTCTTTGGGGCCAAAGTACAATATACAAATTTGGGTACATGGACTCTTAGTGTTCCTTGAATTCCTTGAATCTGACGGTTACTTTAAGGGATCTAGAAGAATTCTATAAAGTTTCTAACGGAGCTTAGGGTTTGGGATTCAGGAGGGCTTTAGGCGTTTAGGAGGTTTGAGTTTAGGGATTATCGTTTAGGACCCCGTACGCTGAAGCTTACAAACTCTATGAAAAAGTAGCCACACCACGACTGCCGCCCCCCCTAAACCCCAAACCCAACTGAGACGCAGTCAGGTGGAACGACTGCAGGCGCGGATTACCGAGCTCGAGGAGGAGCCAGGGATGGACCAGCTGTAGAGAACCTTGAGGGTTTAGGGCTTTAGGGGTTTAGGGTTTAGAGGTTTAAGTTGAGGTGCCTTTGTACATCTTTCAAGCCCCCAAACCCTTAACATCACAGCAGCATCAGAATAGGTGCTCAGATCGAACCCTCAGGGTCCCAATTCCTTAGTATCATATACTCTCCAAAATAGTAACCTACATAACTATTATCCTAAAACCGAGTACCCAATTGTTGGGTCAAGCAAGACCGGGGCCACTGGGGACACACTGAAGGCCTTCTGGTCTCAAAAGTGACTCCTTTGGAATCTTGGGGTAAGCTGCTGAAACCAAGAGGCCTCCAGCCCGCTCTCTCGCAGGAGAAGGCTTCCTCTCCTTCGCCCATGTTGGCCAAGACCACAGGCTGGCAGGGGTAGCCTTCTACAGTACCTAAGCTCCCACAGTAATGTCACATAGATACGAGTGCAACATATGATAGTATTATTCCTATTCATCAGACTTAAGGCAAGCACATACGTATCGTGACTAAGAAGAAGAAATGTAACACTGCAAGTTTCGCGCTTCGGGTTTACGGGTTCAGGCTTCTTGACAACCAGCCATACTTGCTGTCTGTCTCAACACTTTACATCTAGATCGATAGATCGATAGGTAGACCGATAGATAGACCGATAGATAGACCGATAGATAGGCCGATCGATTGACCGATGGATAGATAGATACACAGAAAGCTAGATAGATGAGCTATTTGTCAAAACACATAAATATACAAACATGGATGTAAGCGTATGCATTGTTGTGCAGCCCCCTAAACCCTAAAGCCCTAAACCCGACACCTTAAAGCCCTACACCCTAAACCGCTAAAGCCCTAGGCCCTTAAACCCGTATAGTACCCCTATAGAGCCCTTTAAAGGAGACCTTCATAATCCCCTTAAAAGGACCTCAGCCCCGTTAAAGGGAAAGCCGGGGCTCTCCGGAAGGCGGCGTAGGGGCCTCGAAGCCCTCCTGGCTGGCAGACTCGGGCCGGAACTCCTTGGCCCCTTGGTAAATGGCAGGTTTCGGGCTTAGGGATCAGGTTTTCTAAAGCATTTCGTAATATTTCGTAGATATGAATTTATTCGGGTTTAGAAGGGTTTATAAACCCTAGAAGGGTTTATGGAACTCACCTTCGTTCTTTGTAGGGAGGCGGGGTGGCTTGCTATAGTTTTAGGTTTTTGTTGTGGTTTTACAGCCCTGCAGGGTGCCAAGAAGACTTCAGAATGGTTCTATAAGTTTTGTAGTAGGGCAATTGCACGGTTCTACAAAGGTTCCGATAAGGTTTTATGTGGGTCCGAGTACCGAAACTCTTGGGGTTTTGACATGTTGCGGGTGTGGGGGTCTATGCAAGGGCTTAGGAATTTTGCGATTCGAGATTTCGGGTCGAGGGTTTCTGAGGGTTTGGGGCAGAGGGAGGTTTGCGAATTCATGGTTCGCGGTCTTCAGTCTGGCGCTTAGTTGGGGGAATGGGGGAATGGATCCCTATAGTAGTCCCTATATAATCCCCAATAGTAGTCTTCATAATCCATTCCCCCATTCCCTACTAAGCACCAGTGGGTGTTTCGGGCTCGGGTGCTGAGGTGTGTTCAAGTTTCGGTTGATCCTCAACGCCCGCACGAACCCCAAGCCCCGAAGTCCTAAAGCCCGAAAGCCCTAAAGCGCTGAAGCCCTCAACCCTAAAGCCCATAAACCCTAAACCCCTGAACCCTATATACCCTAAACCCCAAGCCCAAAGTCTAGTCCAAGACTCGCCGAGGCAGCAACGCTCCCGTCGCGGCGGGGCTTGGGAGGAATAGAAGACGACGAGGCCTCCTTGGAAAGAGGGTTAGTTAATATATAGGGGCCTTAATGGGGTTCCTTGAAAAGGTTCCTTAAAGGGTCTACAAGGGATACATAGTAAATATGGTTCTGTGGTAATTGGGCTTGAATAATTATCTTCACTATTTAGGATTTAGGGGTCTCCTTATCATAGTTACAGTATAAGATACCCCAAAAACCTATTCTATTTATTCAGGCCCATAATATGTCAAGCGACCCTCCCTGAACCCGTAGCACAAAAGATCGAGAATTTGCCCAGCAAGCATTCTACCAGGGTTCTAAAAGGGTATCTAGACACCCCGACGTAGGTAAAATAAAGGCCCAAAACCTCTACAAGACTGTTCTTCTCCACACTTTTGGTTCTAAAAGGGCCCCCCAAGTCGGTAAAAAGAATAAAGGCCCAAGGCCTTTAAAAGGCTGTCTTCTACATACTTTTGGGGTCCAGGTACCTTTTCGGGCTTGTCCAAAAGATCGGGCTTGAGGCCTCAACCCGGCACGAAGGACGAGCGGACCAATCAAGCAGGTTCTGACGGTTGTCAGTGGCTACACACATTTGATTCATACTGGGTACGAAAGTTCAGAAGATAGAAGCTTCATCAGTGCAGAATGTGCCGATTTCTGGCTCCTTCAGTTGCCTTATAAGTGCTACGATGCTACGACATGCTTTTCCACCAGCGCTATCACGACATGCTTGCAAGGAAGGGCGATGCCGACATGAGGCCTTCCAACTACCAGATCCATGCTTTGCTGCTTCACCTGGGCACCCTGCTGAAGAGAGCAAGGTGATCGAGACACACGCGGTTATCCAGAAGAAAGGCATGAAAGGCATGTCGACATCCTGCAGCCATGCAAGTCTAACAATTGCTACATCTTTCTACCCCGAAATCCTGCACTTTAAAACCTACACCCTGCAGCCCTGACCCTATAAACCCTACGCCCTAAGCCCCGTACCCCATGAACCCTAATCCTAAACTCTAAGTGCTGCATGTTTTGGAGGATGCCGGTCTCAAGAACCAGCTCAAGGAGGAGCAGCGCAGATGCAAGCGCTTGGAGCAGCAAGTGCAGCTCAGCATGCCTTGCTCTTCGGGGAGGGTGGGGGTGCTTCTATGTAAGGCAATACTCTACAAGGATTTCGCATGGGGTTTCAGCAGGGCTAAAAGAGGTGAGACTAGTGCCAGTGGAGGGTGTTTTTACTGTTGCTTTGGGAGCGAGTGGTTTGTGTATAGGGGTTGTGATCGCCCCTATTCCTACCATCAGTCATGCTCCCGAGATGGTGCAGCTACCCAGAGAGCCCAATACCCCTTAATTACGGAATATAGCTTAAATCATAATATTGAAGCCCTATATGATTTGTGCTATATTCCTTAAGCTGTGTCAAGTCGACAGTCCTCCTAGTGGGCGACCCAGCGGACACTCGCAAGTGAATGAGTAGTGTACAGAACTGCGAGTGACAAAGGCGCCGGGCCTTTCTTGTCTAGTATGTGTGGGTGGCTAGTGCGGTAAGAACGGTACAGATGTTCACCGCGTGCCACGTCGACGCCACGGAACGGCGTTTGCAAGTCTTGTGTTCTCCCTCGTGCTGTGCACGTGATGCTGTTGTTAGATTTGGTGCATCCTGATTTCTGGCCGGAGTGTGTCTCCCGGAAATCGTGATGAAGGGGATGCGGGACACCGGTACCCTGGATTCTCGGGGTCGCGTCCGGACGCGCGGCCCCTGCTTGCAGGTCATATCCGGGATCACTAGTTGACCATGGTCTGAAAGTCCCGTGGCCAACGATGTGATAGGGGTGTTTCTTTGTCTGACCTCGGTTTTGGTGCTTGCCGAGATTGGGATTTAATTGAGATTGATTGTACAGCTCTCATGTGGCTCGCTGCACCCGGTGAACCGCTTAGCGCGGCGGGGTGCAGTGGACGGTCTGCGCCACAGTGTGCGTAGACCTTTTGTCGCTCGGGCCATTTGTACCGCTTCGCGCGGCGGCCTGGGTAGCACTCTTTGAGGGAGTGTTGCCCTGTGCCGTTTCGTGGACTTTGTTGCAGATTGTTTAATAAGGAGGCGGGTTGTTGGGACGACCCCGTCTGCCCTCAGTCCCACAAGACGAGAATGTTTTAAGGTGGTTTCACAGCGCCTGGCTCTTCGGAGCTTCGAGCGACATCCATCCATCCATCCTATATTCCTTAAGCTGCGTCAAGTCGACAGTCCTCCTAGTGGGCGACCCAGCGGACACTCGCAAGTGAATGAGTAGTGTACAGAACTGCGAGTGACAAAGGCGCCGGGCCTTTCTTGTCTAGTATGTGTGGGTGGCTAGTGCGGTAAGAACGGTACAGATGTTCACCGCGTGCCATGTCGACGCCACGGAACGGCGTTTGCAAGTCTTAGTTCTCCCTCGTGCTGTGCACGTGATGCTGTTGTTAGATTTGGTGCATCCTGATTTCTGGCCGGAGTGTGTCTCCCGGAAATCGTGATGAAGGGGATGTGGGAGACCGATACCCTGGATTCTCCAGGTCGCGTCCGGACGTGCGGCCCCTGCTTGCAGGTCATATCCGGGATCACTAGTTGACCATGGTCTGAAAGTCCCGTGGCCAACGATGTGATAGGGGTGTTTCTTTGTCTGACCTCGGTTTTGGTGCTTGCCGAGATTGGGATTTAATTGAGATTGATTGTACAGCTCTCATGTGGGTCGCTGCACACGGTGAACCGCTTAGCGCGGCGGGGTGCAGTGGACGGTCTGCGCCACAGTGTGCGTAGACCTTTTGTCGCTCGGGCCATTTGTACCGCTTCGCGCGGCGGCCTGGGTAGCACTCTTTGAGGGAGTGTTGCCCCGTGCCGTTTCGTGGACTTTGTTGCAGATTGTTTAATAAGGAGGCGGGTTGTTGGGACGACCCCGTCTGCCCTCAGTCCCACAAGACGAGAATGTTTTAAGGTGGTTTCACAGCGCCTGGCTCTTCGGAGCTTCGAGCGACATCCATCCATCCTATATTCCTTGATTAAGGGGTATTGGGCTCTCTGGGAAGGTAAGTAGGTAGGTGCTTGTGTTCCTTCTTATTACTGCAGCACCTGGCGAAGATGCAAGGCTGCTGTGCAAGAAGCCGACAAAGACGACTTAGATTGTGCTTGTGACAGTACAGGGACATGTGCCCACGACATAACATAGAGAGCCCTTTGGGAGTTTCCGAAAATAGGGGACCCTAATCTAGTACCCTATATAGTAGGATCCTCATGATTAAGGATCCCAAAACTATAAGGTCCCCCTAATTCTCGGAAACTACCCTATGGACGTCAATTCGGACATCTTGAAGCGAGTAAAGGATCCCTCCGTCGGTGAACTGTGGCAATCTGGGTAATGTAGGAACCTGATGAAGAAACCTTGGGCCTTTAGTATTAGTAGGGTTCCTTATATGCATCCAAGCATCTTGAGGGTTTCAGGCCCAGGGTTTCTTAATCAGGTTCCTACATTACCTGCAGTGAGTGTTCGGCATGAACCAAGCCCACCCCTGCACCCTAAATCCAAGTCCTACATCCATCCTTCATCAGTCCCCCTTGTCCCCAAACGCTACAAAAATATCACGGTGATGACCCCTTAATGATAGGGTCGAACCCCTAAAACGGCAGTAGATTTGGGGATCCCCAGCCCAACTCTGAATCGACAGCCCACCAGGGCCACCGAAGCGAGATTGAAATGTTCCCAGAGAGCCCAATGCCCCTTACTTAAGTAATATACCTCAAATCGTAATATGAAGCCCTATATATTTTAAGACATATTCCTGAACTCCCTTATAGAACCCCTGTAGATATCTTCAAGGAGCCCTTTAAGGAACCCCTAGGCCTTAAGCTATCTTCCTTAACTCCCTTGTAGAACCCTCATAGATCCCTTTAAGGAGCCCTTTAAGGAGCCCTTATATTCCTGAAGTAAGGGGCCCCTTGGGCTCTCTGGGTTGCAAGAAGCCCAGGCAGCGCCTCACAGATCGTCTTTCCGAGCAAGGTGAGGCTGTTCAGGGCTTAGGCTGCAAAGTTTAGGGGTTTAGGGTTTTAGGGTTTAGGGCTTTAGGGTTAAGGCTTTGGGGGTTTAGGGCTTAGGGGTTTAGGGGTTTAGGGTTTAGTGTTTAGGGGTTTAGGGTTTAGGGGTTTAGGGGTTTAGGGTTCAGGCAGGGTTTCGTGTCTGAGGAAGCTTCAGGGGAAAAGTTGGGGATTTTGAAGTTTAAGGGCGTCGGAGTTTGTGTTGGGTTTCCCGAAGCACCTCGACTGGGGATTTGATACTCCTGAATAGTGCACACTCCCCTATCGAAATGTCGGGCAAAATCGGGTCCTCAACAAATCGTGAAGAAGCTCCCGAATATGTTTGTCGTATAGAAGCTCCCAGCACTCAGCACCCCAGTTTGAATATTGGGGCTTCTCTGTATAGGGCTGAGGAGAAGAAGGTCTACGTAAACACTATGATCCCTGAACCCTGGAAGCCTCACGTGTGTTTGATGATCGGTGCTGCCACGAGCTTGTGACTCTGGGGCTTTAGGGCTTGCAATTGTGGCTTAGCGCAGGTTGTAGCACTTAGGATTCTGCAGGGCTAGGCTCCAGGGGCTAAGACTCAGACCTCCGAAATGCTTTTCAACAAAACCCCTAAGATCCTCGTCATTATTGGCTCATGAGGCCTTTAGCAAAGCTAATTACTGGGGCAGACATCCTATAGTCTCCATTGTAGTTCTTTTTGGGGTTTAACCCATTATATATTAAGGATCCCATAAGGTAACCCCCAAAAGGAACTACAATGGAGACTATAGGAATTATATATTAAGGATCCCATAATATACCCCCAAAAAGGCACTACAATGTAGACTATAGAATTATATATTAAGGATCCTATAAGGTAACCCCAAAAAGGCACTACAATGGAGACTATGGAATTATATATTAAGGATCCTATAAGGTAACCCCAAAAAGGAACTACAATGGATACTATAGAATTATATATTAAGAATCCCATAATATATCCCAATAAAGGCACTACAATGGAAACTATAGGAATTATATATTAAGAATCCTATAAGGTAACCCCAAAAAGGAACTACCATGGAGACTATAGGAATTATGTGTTAAGCATCCTGTAAGGTAACCCCAAAAAGGAACTACCATGGAGACTATATCAATTATATAGAATATAACCCCAAAAAGGAACTACCATGGAGACTATAGGAATTTCATATTAAGAATCCTATAAGGTAACCCCAAACAGGAACTACCATGGAGACTACAGGAATTATATATTAAGAACCCCATAATATAACCCGAAAAAGTAACTACAATGGAGACTATAGGATTCGATGCTATTGCCAGGCAGCGCGGGAGGGGTCGGCTCCCTGCCCCACTTCGTAGCCCGGCAGAACAAAGGTCGATTCGAGTTTGTTGTTTTGTTATATAACCATTATATAGGGTTTAGGGTTTAGGGACTCTTAATAAGGACCCCTAGGTATATACCCTTAATATAGCTAATATATAATAACCATTATATAGGGTGGGGGGTCCCCATTAAGGGTCCCTCCTTTTCCCCTCTGAGTCTTGAAGTGTGGGACTTACTCCCTTCTGCAGTGCAAGTCCAAGGGCCTGCTGTCTCAGCGGCTACCCAGAGAGCCGAATACCCCTTAGTTAAGGAATCTAGCTTAGATCATAATATGAAGCCCTATATAATTTAAGCCATATTCCTTATTTAAGGGGTTGGGCTCTCTGGGTATTCCTAGAATTACATGGCATCAGAGCAGCACGGTCTCGAGGCTAGAAGCATCTTTGGCAAGAGCAGTGAGCGAGTTTGTTCCCGCAAGACAGGGGGCGAGAATTATTAGGTTTGGGGTCTGCCTGAACCCTGTTTCTTTAGGGCACCTTACTATGATTTCCTTATCAGAGCCCTTAGAAGCGTAGGTCTTGGGTTTATACATGTTTATGGTTCCTAAATCCTCAACCTTAAACCCCTAACCCCTGAACCCTAAACCCAACCCCTAAGTTCCAACCCCTAAACCCTATACCCTAAGCCCTAAACCCTTAGCCCTAAACCCCTAAACCCTAAACCTTAAACCCCTAAACCCCAAAGTTTCGATTACGTGAAGTCGCTACCTCCCCCAAAGCCCGAGGAGATGCTGGAGGTCCAGTTGGGTGAGATTCTGAACCAGGGGGGCAGCTGGGACTTGGACTTACCTTAACCCTGAAGGACCCACCTTTTTTAGGGTTCCTTGTTATGAATTTCCTTGTATAAGTCCTCAAAAAGGTAGGTTATTCCGGGTGCAGCTGGGACTTGGACATAGGGGCCTGTGATGGTTTAGGGCTTAGGGTTTAGGGTGTACTCGGACTTAGGGCTTATGATGGTTTAGGGCTTAGGGTTTAGGGCTGAGGATTGAGGGTTTAGGGTTGAGGGTTTAGGATTGAGGCTTTAGGGGTGAGGTTTTAGGGTTCAGGGTTGAGGGTTTAGGGTTTGGGGCTTATGAAGGGTTTGTTGTGGGGCGGTTATCGTGCTTCCTGCTGCTGCAGCAGCACCAAATGACGCGGGTAGGGGCAAACTGCGATTTTCTGAGGATATCTCGGTTTCCTCAGTCACTGTGTGTAGCTGTTACCTAGACCCTAAAAAGTAGGTGAAAAAAATGACCGAAAACCCAGAAGTTGCAAATTTTCAACATACTTTTGGGGTCCCGGTGCAGTAGTCGCAAAGGTCCTGCTCACCCTTGAATCTTAAAGGGAACTCCAGAAAGTTGGAATATGGTTTCAGGGTAGGATACCTTATAATTTACCATAAACCCTAAACCCTAAACCCGATAATCATATTCCAACTTTCTGGCTTTTACTTGAAGGCCCTGCAACATGACAGCTAACATCTAAACCAGAACCTTTGACTATGACGTCTGAATCTTTACTGAGATGCTTCGAAACGAGATGCTTCAGGTTTGGACTTTTCGGCTTGGTTGGGGCTATGGGAGTTCGGGACTTTAGAAACAATCGCGCCCTAGCAGTCTCGGGCGTGTGTCCAGCTTCAGCTGTGGCTCGTTAGGGCTTTGAAGATCGTCGTTTCCTGGAAGCCCGAGTCTCTGTCGAGGATACTGTCTTTAAGACTTGCTCGCAGCAACCCTATGTTTCGGGGTTATCGCCGTATTAGATGTAGCTGGGGCTTCTTGGAGTGCTGCTGCGTGCACTTGGCCCAGGCTTCAGTGTGGTGCACAAAGGCACCTGGCATGGCACAAAGGCCTGACATGCCCAGAGAGCCCAATACCCCTCAACTAAGGAATATACCTTAAATCATAATATCAAGGCCCCTATAATTTAAGGTATATTCCTTAATTAAGGGCTCAATATTATGATTTAAGGTATATTCCTTAATTAAGGGGTATTGGGCTCTCTGGGTGGTACTCCAGGTTTCTTTTGGGTTCAAGCGTCTTACCCCTTGCAAGGGGGTTTAGGGTTTAGGGTTTAGGGGTTTAGGGTTTAGGGTTTAGGGTCATGAGAGCTTCCCAGAGAGCCCAATACCCCTGATTTAAGGAATATGGCTTAAATTACATAGGGCTTCATATTATGATTTAAGGTATATTCCTTAATTAAGGGGTATTGGGCTCTTTGAGTTACACCTTCATCCGAAGACCCCGGCACACCCCAACCTCTAAAGTCATTAAGGCATTGGAGGTTCTGTGGCTTTTCGGGGTTTCAAGGTTCTAAGCCCTTGAACCCTACTTTAGGAGCCCTAAACCACACCCTACACCCTACAACCCACCTATTGTGGTTTCTGAGAGCGGACAGGAGAGGGACTAAGGAAGCAGATCACATCAAAGTGTTGCAATTGCTGCATTCCCCAAGGTGGGTCTCTTAATGCGCCACATCCAAACAGAGCGAATGGCAAGCTTTAACCACCTAAATGCCAACCCCCATTACCAAGCAAAAGCAACGCCCTCTACTTCAAGCCAGCGCCCTGAGAGAGGTGGCCGTAAAAAAGCTCTTCGATCCAAACATTTCTGCGGAGCTTCTCGCCGAGTTCGACAACGAAGTGCAGAAGCTCGAACTCTTGAGGCCTCTCTTACTTGGAGGGTCGGGGGACTTAGTAAGTAGGTAGTAAGTAGACTTATAAGTACCCTAAAAGGGACCCTAATTGGGGTTATGGTACTTATAATTCCCTAAAATAACCAGTTACTAAGTCCCCCGACCCTCCAAGTAGGGGTTCCTCTATTACAGGCAAACTTACAGGGTTCTTGAAGCAGGGGGCTTCATAATGGGCTTTGTGGAGTCTCCCAAAAGTTCCCTTGTGCATTTTGTGTTTTGGGGTTCTGGTGAAAAAGCTGTATAGCAAGAGAAATTTGAAAGCAGTGCCTTTATGCTTCCCAGCGTAAGACATGAGCCCCAGGACTAGAAGTACGTACAGAGCCAAAATGGCAAGATGCGTCAACTGTGAACCCTGGTGCGATTATGGGGCCGAGATAACTACAGTATTTCCTTGGGGGTGGCGCTCCCTAACTTCACATGCCTTGGACCCTCTAAGACCCGATAAAGAAAACAGCCGCAGGTATCGAAGCCTCAAAACATCGAAATTCACAGAAGACAGAACCCGCAAGACGCCTTCAGACCCGATTATGCTTTAGGGGTTTGTGGCTTCAGGGACTTTTCTGGGGGTCAGGGGTTGTCGGGCCTGGTGTCTAGAGTTTAGGATTTGGGAGTTTGAGTTCAGAGTTTGGGAGTTGGGGTACCTGGGTTTGAATAGGGTTTAGTGGTTAGGCAGTTCAATCCGAAGTTCCTGTCGGACATGGATGTCTGAGGCTTTAGAACTTCGGAGCT
Source organism: Symbiodinium sp. CCMP2592 (assembly GCA_905221615.1). Classification (NCBI taxonomy): domain Eukaryota; class Dinophyceae; order Suessiales; family Symbiodiniaceae; genus Symbiodinium; species Symbiodinium sp. CCMP2592. The sequence goes on from CAJNDT010002835.1 coordinate 294,274, forward strand.
TTTTGGGTCATATTTTCCGGTTCGGAGCGTAAAGTATAGCAGCCTGAACAATTGCGTTGTGGTTCCTCAGGGTTCCTATACCCCCAATTTAAAAGACCTTTTTCTAATCATTAAGGCAGGCCGTGCATGGTTGACTCGGCCCGGCATGCTTTGTCTACGATGTTGGGAAGAAATACAGGGTGCTGAGCTACATGTAACTACTAATGCACCCATCTTATATATTCCCTGGACCCAAACTCAGAACCCTGGCCGCCCCATGCCGTCATGTTCCAGGCACCCGAACATCCTGATGGCGTTAGCTGTACATCGCAAGCCACCAGCACTGCCACTCAGCCAGCAGTGGCTTCGAGGGAAGTTTTGGGATTGCAGAGACGGTTCTCCCATCAGGCTGCGACCTGTCCCAGTATGTAGTCCGAACAGGGGAGCGGTAAGAACCCTTAGAAACCCATGAACCCTAAAGTACCCTTATAGAACCCTTAGAAACCCATAAACCCTATACTACCCTTATAGAACCCTTAGAAACCCATAAACCCTATACTGGCCTTATTCACTGTCAGGAGATTTGAGTTTCCAGAAAAGCAAACAGGGGAACATGGAAGAACCATTGAACATAGCAAATACGAGAACCATAGGACATACATCGGAGAAGCATCGGATAAAATGTTGGACAAGCAATGGTTGGAACTGCGAAAACCATAGAAAGACCGGGGCACAAGCAACCTACACAAGAGGAATGCCATTGAACAGCGTCAACGGTTTCTTTGTTTCTGGTCACATATGAAAGAAAGAGCAACATATGAGAGAACAGCATACAACATGGTAGACAACATAGAAACATTCGGACAGCATAGGCCGACGACAAGGAACTACGGAACAACAAACAACAAATTAGCTCGTATGGAAAACTCCAGAAAGTTGGAATATGGTTTCAGGGTAGGATACCCTATAATTTACCATAGAAGGGTTAGGATAATCATATTCCAACTTTCTGGCTTTTACCTTAGGTAAACCGGTAGACCATAGACAATCGCTGCTGAGTTCCTATGCTCCCTCGTGTTTCCTAAGTAAGCATGAAGGTAGGACAAAAACACTACTAGGATGCCCAGTAGTACCCTTATTCCCTTTTTGTAGTCCTAGGTTCCTTATAAAGTTACCCAATACCAAAAAGAGAGGCCTTTTTATTCTTAGGTTACTGGGTATCCTAGACTAGTAAATCAGTGCTAAAACAATCTAGAGAAGGAGAAGAATCGGAAACCCACACAGGGTAATATCACGAGAAACATAGGAACGCTTCGGACAACTCGGTCTATAGTCCCTTATAGGAACACTTACGGATCCCTTTAAAGGAACCCCTAATCCCTAAAAGGCGGATTGGAGGTGCTGGCTCTATAGCCAACCGAGCAACTGGCAGTGGCATGAACACCAGTGGCTAACCTAGGACCATGGTTTTGGTTTGCCTTGACTTTCCAACTGTCCTATGTCTGTACCAGTTGTGTCGTCTCTTTCTCTTGTTTGTATCCTATGTTTTCTCCTCCGTATGTCCTGTTTTCCTGTGTATTTCCGATGTTTCCGATGTCTTAATGCCTAAACCCTAAACCCTAAACCTCTTACCCAAATACTGGGTGGGACTTCTGATGGAAAAAGGCCCCAACACACTATTTAAAAAAAACAAAAACCTCTTACAGTACTTTACCTTAAGGGCGTGAGGGCAGTGATGTTCCAACTTTCTGGCTTCTACTGTATAACTTATAATGCGTTGCCAACCTGGTTCCACGTCCTCTGCACTTCCTCAGAGAGCCGGGAGCTGAGAGCTGGACCTACCCAAAGGATCCTAGGTAATGTTATGGGGAATACTTCCGCAACTCATAATGGTAGTTCCTATTAGGGTTTAGGGTTTAGGGATTTTGGGTATACTTCCCGAAATCATAATTGTAATTCCTGACATAGAAACCCTACATTCTACTATATCAGGTACTTCGGACCCTTTGGGTTACAAAACCGGACTGTGAGGTCCCTAATCATGGAGATGGTGGATGGTGGATCGTACTACCAACTCCTACATGCATCTCGGCCATTCTCGGTGTTCCTTGGGTATCCGTTTTCAATGTTGTGTCATCGTATGCGCCCATAATGTGGCTTGTAGAAACATGTTTTTCCAAGTCAAAGAGTCAAAGAGGCTTACGGCCTTAGCCGAGGGCTTATCAGTTTGTTGTTTAGGGCTGGAAGTGTTCCAGGGGCTCGGGGGTTCGGGGTCGGCGGGTGATGTGTCTAGGGCGTTGGAACTCATGATGGAATTTCTGAGTTTTTGAGGTTCTGGTTTGTAGGAATCCTGCATTCGTGAGGTTTTCTTGGTCCAAGTATCCGAATAACCCCTTTAATTCTGACGGCGACGCACAAGAGTTGTGAAACATGGCACAAAGCTTACCTTTGGTTAGTAAGAATGGTAGTAATAGTAGTTATAACTGTACCCCATTCCTCCATTCCCTACTAACCAACGGTAAGAAAGAACACAAGCCACGGAACGAAACCACGTTTTTCTGTTTCTCTGAACCTCGCTCTTCAACAAATGGGAGTTTCCAAAAATTAGGGTACCTTATTTTGGGGCCCCTAGAATCAGAATCCTACTATTTGGGGTACTATATTAAAGTCCCCTATTTTCGGAAACTCCCAAATACTACATAGGGGCTTTCATAGTTTCCTATACTATGTTTGGGGAGGTTCCTCATAAATGGGCCCCAACACCCTATTCTCATTGCATTATCATGGCCACTATATTACATAAACTTGCATGCCACGGTGTTCGTACCTTCATGCCAAAGTAGACCATGGGTGCGAAGTCGCCGAGCCTCAGATTGCAGAATAAACGTAGAAGTGGGAGTTTCCGAATATTAAACGGTACCATAGTGTCGGCCCCTATAATAAGGATCCTACTATTTGGGGTACTATATTAGGGTCCCCTATTTTCGGAAACTCCCAAGTGCACAACGAAGAGGCTGAAAATTCTCTATAAATTAGGGTCCGAGACAAGGGTGGCGTACTCTCTTGGACGTGACCCTAACACATGGATCTATGAAATCTCCATTGTTATTCCCTTTCTGGGGGGTTACCTCTTATAAAGTTTAGTATCCTGAACCCTCACTATATACTGTATATAATTGGTTCAACTAAACAAAGGAGCTACAATGGAGACTCCAGGTAGAGTCCTTTTTGGGGGCTTACCTTTTGTAGGATCCTGGACCCTAACTGTATATAGTTGGTTCCATTAAACACAGGGTAGAGTTTAGGTACGGCCCCCATACAGTAAGAGTCTATAATAGGGCTACTAGTCAGGTCCTACTATATCTATATTATGAATATTAGTCAACTAAACCCTAAACCCTAAATCCTAAACCCTAAACCCTAAACCCTATTACTGAGCGGGGGCCGTACCCAAGGTAGAGTCGAGTACGTACCCGAACCCCCAAACTTCAGTCTCCCCGTTACGAACTTCAAGCGGATTATTTCAAACACTCAAAGGGGAAAAGGAGGGACCCTTAATGGGGACCCCTACCCTATAATGGGCTATATAATGGGTATATATAATAGCTATGTTAAGGGTATATACCTGGGGGTCCTTATTAAGGGTCCCTCCGTTTACCCTTGGAAACACGCATCCTCTGAACGCGGGCTCTATGCCCCAAGACCTTGACACTCATCCTATCCGAAACCCTCAACCCTGAACCCTAAACTCCCAACCCTAATGAGGACCCCTAGGTATTACGGTATATACCCATAATATAGCCGTTATATACCCTAAGCCCAAGACTCTCCACATAAGCCCTGAGCCCAAAACCCTAACCCCGAACCAAAGCCCTGAACAATTTGGCCAAAGCCCTACCTAAACACTGCTTCCATAATCCTAAACTCCTACCTAGACCCCCTAAAGTACGTAAAATAACAGAAAACAACATACCCCAAAGCCTATAATAGGCTATACATCTACATACTTTTGGGGTCGGTCCAGGCGAACCCCAAGCCCAAAGCTTTACTGACCCCACAACCCTAAGCCCTAAACTCCGCCAGTAGCTCTCCGCTCCTCCACCCCCAATGCCAGAGGCGCCCCATCAGTTCAATTCCGCCACGGGCCCGGTGCGCTCCCTCACCTTCAAAGAGCGTCCGGGCCTATCTTATCGACGCGTAGGGTTGAGGGATGTTTTTTATATACGGTCTAGGTTTACCCCAAGGGTCCAAGTATCTAACAATCATATACCCTCCAAAATCCTAACTTACCTAACTACTAACCTAAAACCGAGTACCTAATTATTGGGTCCTTTGGACCCTTGGGGTTAGGGTTTAGGGTTTGGTTTATTGTACCGGTCTGCTAAACCATGGGAAGCCGTTGACAGGGTTTGCGGTTTAGTTTTTGGGCCTACTTGAAGCATCAACGGGTTTGCTCCTAATGCTAGCAACTCGCCAGAAACATGGCATCAAGTATATTTGTTGTATGAGCTACATACGTAGTTGGTGACAGAGCCTAAAGCATGCGTTAATCTAGGATATTGTCTTTGCCGTACCTTACTGGATGCATGCACCGAAATACGCCACATGTTTGGTAAGCTTGTTATCAGACAGATCCCGAGGTTGAGGATCTTGGGTTTGGGCTCTCAAAGGCAATTAATGTTTCAGAACTTACAGCGAAGATGGACAGCACTCAACGCTTTTACATATATGAGAACCATAACTAACAGGCAACAAGGAGAATTCTTGCCGCCATCTGACGTCTTTGGTGTCTGCATCAGTGCAAGGAACATGAGCATCCTCGATGCGACGGCCACAGCGATGGCTTTCCTGCATGCTCGGGGCATTGCGCATCGAGACATTAAGTCTCACAATGCCCCGCGGCCAGAAACGCAGCCCCGCCCTGGTGCCTGTCTGGGTTCTTAGGGAGGGACTTGCCGGATGACGGGATATTGTAGCAAAATGGTATCTGTGTCCCTATCTTGGCAGCTTTGATTTGATCAAGCTCATAGTGACAACCCGGGTTCAGAGGTTTTGTTCCCTGCCCTGTCTATAGTCTCCATTGTATATTAAGGATCCCATGAGGTAACCCCCAAAAAAAGAATTACAATGGAGACTGCAGGTAAATCCGAAAAAAATCTGAGAGTTGTTCACGCATGTTTGTGTCACTACGAGTGGGGCATGACCAACATCCCAAAGATGAAGCGCATCCCAGCGCCGTTTAGGGTTTACGTCTTTCGTTTGGTGTTCAGGGTGCATGCATAATATGGGGCAACCAGGCAACCCTGACATGTCAAGGCATCAAGCGAAGCAAAAAGACAAGCAGAGCTCAACAAACCCAGGCACTCAGCAACCCATCCTTCGCATACTGATAAGGAGATCATACGCTATACGATACTGTAGTATGCCATACTAAACTGAAGTATACCGTACTCAGATGTAGCTTGACTTATCATGAAAGTGATAGTTAATCCATCCATGCATCCCCCCTTCAGTCAAAACTGTCAGCCCCGAACCCGTCAGCTCAAAACCCAACGCGTTCAACGGCCCTCAATCAAACTCTACCTGTACCTCCAAACGCCACAGAATAGTAGGTTATGACCCTTTATACTTACAGGGCATCGGTATAACCCTTAAAACGGTAGGTTGTTGGAGCCCAAGGTAACCCCTGGCACCCGGAACCCGATCTCTTTTCCGAGAAAAGCCCAAGAAAGCAGCTTGGTGGGAGTTTCCGAAAGTAGGGCACCCTAAATATAGTACCCTAAATCGTAGGAACCTTACTACAAGGATCCCAAAAGAGGGTATACCCCCTAATTCTCGGAAACTCCCAGGTGCTCCTCTCCCCGCACCTCGAGGTCGGACTTCTCTGTAGGCCCTAATATAGGGGCCTTTTTAATGAATGGAAGGGTTTAGGGTTTAGGGTTTAGGGTTTAGGTCCAAATAACCTACCTTTTTAGGGACTTATGTAAAGAAATCATATTAGGGAACCCTAATAAAGGTCGGTTCCTGAGCAGGTCCAGGTAGTATTGGGGCCTTGAAAATGAATAGAACTGGGTTCCTGTAAAGGGTTCCTTATAAGGGGTCTATAAGGGTTACTATAAGGTGATCTGTAAGGGTTTAGTAAGTGCAGTGTAATATAATACCTACAGTATCCATCGTAGTTCGCTTTCGGGCGTGACTATATAGTCCCTTAATTATGAAGTTGGTTAAGCCACCCTCAAAAGAGAAGAGCTACAAGGAATACTATGGGTGAACCTTGAAACTAGCCTTCGATGATAAAACCAATCCCGAAAACCGCTGAAGCTTCTACAGGGCTTGTAGGATTCAGGTTGTAGCAACCCTTCGAGGTTGGGGTTCAGGGCTTTAGCATTAAAGCCTGAAGCTTTACGCCCCTAATTCAAGCTTAGGTTCCGATGCTTCAAGGTCTCAAGCCCCAAAGGATTGTTTGCAGAGTCGGATCGGGCCAGATCGGGGCTTCCCTAAACCCCCGTAAACCCTAATAAGCGAGTTTAGGGGTTCAGGGTTTAGGGTGTAGGGGTTCAGGGTTTAGGGGTGTAAGGGTTTAGGGGAACTGCTTAGAGGCTTTCTTGGCGACCCTGGGTCAAGAACCCACAGCTCCACGAAACTGTTTCGGGTTTCGGGCGAGGTGGACGAGGTACTGGTGGAGGAAATGCCCATCAAATTGTGGACGGAGGAGGGGTGGAAGAAGGAGCCACTGTCCAAAACCATCAATGGTAGGGAGAGCCTCCAAAACCCCTTAACTAAGGAATATACCTTAAAGTAGTAGGATCCATAATACGCTTTAAGGTATATTCCTTAATTAAGGGGTTTTGGAGGCTCTGGGTAGGGGGTACAAGCGTCCAGAGAGATGGGACCTTAAGATGATCCGGCGGGCAGAGCCCGGGGTCGAGGGGCAGTTGCGATTTCAGTGACAACTGGTCCAAGGTGGAAAAGACCCAGAGCCTCCAAAACCCCTTAATTAAGGAATATACCTTAAATCATATTATGGATCCTACTATACTTTAAGGTATATTCCTTAATTAAGGGGTTTTGGAGGCTCTAGAAAGGGGGACGAAGATCGTCTCGGACTCGACCCTGCGAGGACAGGCACATGGCGGTTTTCGAGTTGCACCTCTTCCTTGCAGCTTGGTGCTGTGCACTGTTGCCTGCTGCGATCTCACCGCCACATGGACTTGCCCTAGCATGGGATCCCTGGGTTCAACCTCAACCGATCCACAGGTCATCATGCCACTGGCGACAGTGTTGAAAGTCAACAGCCGCGGCATTGGCTTGCTGCCGCGGGTAAAAGGGAGGCATCCGCTCGTGCTGATTGCATCCGGACATGAACCAGCTGTCCCAGGGCGAGGGTCACATGCACCACTTCGACGGTGACCCTCGAAACAATCGGCTAGAGAACCCAGAGCCTCCAAAACCCCTTAATTAAGGAATATACCTTAAATCATATTTTGGATCCTACTATACTTTAAGGGGTATATTCCTTAATTAAGGGGTTTTGGAGGCTCTGGGAAGCTAGCCCCGAAAGACCACCTGAACCAACATGGAGCTGAAGGTGGGAGGCTTGGAAATCCAACACTGTCGTTTGGGGTAGTCTCTGACTCATGCAGTATGTAAAGGCCAGAACATTGATGAAACTTGTTCCTCAGCATTCCGAAACAATTTGCGACAATATTTGCCACAACCTTTCTCTGATTCATAAAGCCCATAATGGCCCATAATGTATGACTAGATAGAGCCCCTAAGCCCGCAGGCCCCCTGTTATGGGATTCTTAGGGGAGGGCGTTCTAAGAGGGGAGTGTACTAGGGAACTTTAGGGAGCACGAGGGAGAATATGGGATTATAGAGGTTACATACCCTCCTTGAATCCCCCTCCCTTAAGAACCCCCCCCTAAACCCTCAACCCGAATCCTCCCTTAAGAACCCCAAAACCATGGGGGACGGTCCAGGTGAAGCTCTGCGACTTCGGCCTTGCAAAACTGACACTTCGGCTAGCTTTGTTTTTGGGGGGGTGTGTAAGAGGTTTAGGGTTTATGAGTTTGGGGCAATTATAGGGTTTAGGGCCGTTTAGCGTTTAGTGCGTTCGGAGTTTTGGGGTTCAGGGGTTTAGGGTTTGGAGCTTTCGGCTTTGGGGCCGTTTAGCGTTTAGTGCGTTCGGAGTTTTGGGGTTCAGGGGTTTAGGGTTTGGAGCTTTCGGCTTTGGGGTTAAGGACCTTAAGTTTGAAACACTTCTTTCGATCGCGGGGTATTCCACAGAGGTTGCTGCAACAGGATCTGCGTGAACCCTATTAATTCCGAGACCCCTTCTCTCGGTACTGCCCCTAAACCCTAAACCCTAAACCGATGGTGGTGGAGGTGTTAGTACCGGATCGGTTGGCTTCAGAAGCCAACACAACCAAAGCGGCGATCACGGGCACGGCGACCAAAATCCTCCTCGTACCCTCTTACAGGTATGGATGAGTTTCTGATTTTTTTAATTCTATTTGTCAATCAACATCAGTGAACTTATTGGTATTGTTCTTATTTTTGTTAACTCAATGCTACTATGTATTGTTACTATTGTTATTGTGATTGTTGTTGTTCTTCTTCTTCTTCTTATGATGACTTTTACTACTACTCCTCCTCCTCCTCCTCGTCCTCCTCCTACTCCTACTACTACTACTACTACTACTACTACTACTACTACTACTACTACCACTACCACTACCACTACCACCACCACCACCACTACTACTACTACTACTACTACTACTACTACTACTACTACTACTACTACTACTACTACTACTAGTACTACTACTACTACTACTACTACTACTACTACTACTACTACTACTACTACTACTACTACTACTACTACTACTACTACTACTACTAATGTTGATGACATAAATCTTGCATTACCCTAATGATCCTAAACTATGGGAATTATGGTATATTCCTTATTATGGGTAGTGCAGGATTTATATTATCAACCGTATATACCCTGAGCCATGGGGGGAGCCCATTAGCAGGCTGGGAGCGATGAGTGGGAGAGCCGTTGCCCAGAGACTCCAAAACCCCTTAATTGAGGAATATACCTTAAATCATGTTATGGATCCTACTATATTTTAAGGTATATTCCTTAGGGGATATTGGAGTCTCTGGGTATGCTCGGATAGAAGAAGCCCAGGCCTTGCAAAATGCCCGAGGGTTTAGGGGTTTAGGGGTTCCGGCGTTTAGGGGTTTAAGGGTTTTAGGGTTCAGGGATTTAGGGTTCCGGGGTTTAGGGGCTAGATGGGTTTAGGGGTTTAGGGGCCTGGGGATCCAAAAAAGTCGACTGTTTTAGGGGTTCGACCCTATAATGACGGGGTCGCACACACATACGTACTGTTTTGTAGGGTTTGCGGATACAGGTATACCTTATAGGTAGGATCTCTAGATCCTACTATGGTTGCAGGTATATGAACAATGAAGGGATGGCGGATTCGAAGGTCTTGCAACTTCAGACACAGTTCGATTGCCCGAAGCTTGAAACCCTGAACGTTTCAACCCTGCAGCCCCAAACCCGTAAGCCCTAAGCCCCAAACCCAACCCTAAACCCTAAAACCAATAAACCCCAAGCCCCAAAACCCAAACCCAACACCCCTAAGCTAAACCCTCGACAATAAGCCCAGCACCCTTGACTCTAGACCGCTAAGTTCGGGGAGATTCCATGTCCTGCTGAGGAAGTCGGAGCTGATGACTGGAAGCATGCAGTGGCCCGCCATGACTTACCAAAAGGATGCGAGATGTTTTTGTTGTGGTTTAGGGCTTGGTGTTTGAGGTGTGGGTTTAGGGTTTATGTTTAGGGCTCTTGGAGTGTGGGTTTAGGGTTTAGATGTTTAAGGCTTAGGGTCGGCAATCTTAGTTGCTTAAATCCAAAAGTCTGTAGTCCTGAAGCTTGTTCAGGTCGGTGCGCAGGAAATTTGAAAACTGTAAACGATGCACATTTTCAATCGTAGAGCGGTTGTTGAGCTTCATCGTTTGAACTGTTTTGCTTGTGGATCAGACCCAAGGGTGTTGACAAAAATCACAGTGCAGCCCCAGACCTCGAAATCTTCTGCACCCTGAGTGTCGCAATCGCATGCTAAGCCCAGGAAGCACAACATTGAGCTTCCGAGCTTAGACTTGTGGCACTTTGAACCCTAAACCGTCGACACCTTGAGACTCGCAGCCCATCGGACTCCATCCATACATGCAAAGATACAACCGGCGCCAAAACCAAGCGAGCCCTGCACTTGGCCACCGTAGAGCACCGTCTTGTCAAAACGGGCGTAACCCCGAACCCTAGAGCCTCTTTGGAGAGCAAAAAAGCTGTTCAGTTTCCCATTGTTTAGGGTTTAGGGTTGCATCGTGCACTTGATGATGATACTTGTAAGACCTCGGCTGCCAACAGCAAGAAGCTTGCTTCATCTCGGCCCGCCTAGCTGAGATGGACACATTTTAAGACTCACATGTATTGCCATAGCTGCGTAGTCATTGTCATGACTCATAACCCTAAACCCCGAAACCCGAAACCGCCCAGGTTTGCGGGCACGCCGAACTACATGGCTCCCGAAGTCTTTCGCAATGCCAAATACACGGAGCCCTGCGTGGTTTAGGCTGCAACTGTTAGCTTGTCTGTTGGGTTGGTTCAGACTTTGGCGTCTAGGTGTTTCTCGTTTTGGCTTAAGTAGGGCTTCAGTTTTGGCTTTTGGTTTTTGCGATTTGTGGGTCGTAAAGTCGTTGGTCCAAAAAATTTAACAGTCGAAACCTGATCCAAAACAAGCGCTGTATTTAATGTGTGGATTCCTGGGGCTGAACTGCCTCAATCGCCAAGGGGCTGTCGAATTCGGTTCTAGTTGGTGCCGTGTTGCGACTGGTTTTCACTCCAGACCCGAAGCTCACAACCGGAAACACACAGACCTCAAGAGGAGAGCGTGGACGTCTTTGCCTTCGGCACACTTCTTTGGGAGGCGATGGCCAATGACATCCCCTTTGCACGAGGCTCAGAGTGCAGTGCGGAGTCAGAGGCAGATCCCGGCCTTTACTTAGGGCTGCTGTTTGGATTTTACGGTTCAGGGTTTAGGATTTTTAGGGCGTTCGGTGTTTAGGGTTTTAGGGTTTTAGGGGCAGCCTCAACAATAAGGGCGGCATGAGCCTGTTCTATGGCCCTCATACCCGCATCCACGTGCGTGTGTGTGTGTGTGTTGCGCGTGTGTGTCGGGATCTGTATGAAAGGGTGTTTATCTTGACAGCAACTTACATGTCCAGTTCTGTGATTGCTAGACTTGTTGTTATGCAGAACAAGATGTACCACAAGACCGCAAACCCTAAAGCCCTAAAGCTCAGATGCCGGACAACCTTCAGTTCCAAACTTACCGCAAGCCCTGAAGAATGCTGTAAATGCGTCTCATATTCCTCACGAAGAGGCAGGTGGTCATCGGGGGTCGCAGCAAAGGGTAGTTGGAGCTGACCCTATACCCAGCCCCAGCGCCCCACCCCGAACAGAAGAAAACAAGCCCCCATGCATTAAAGCAGAAGCACGAGCCCTAAACCCCTCAACCCCTAAACCCCTAAACCCCCGAACCCCAAAACCCCTAAACCCTAAACCTCAAACCCCTCAACCCCTAAACCCCAAAACCCCTAAACCCTAAACCTCAAACCCCTCAACCCCTAAACCCCTAAAGCCCCAAACCCCTCAACCCCTAAAGCCCTAAACCCCTAAACCCTAAACCCCTAAACCCTAAACCCCTAAACCCCTAAACCCTAAACCCCTCAACCCTAAACCCCCAAACCCCCCAAAACCCCAAAACCCTGGTCTACGCCACTTTGTCCACGGTCCGAGGCGAACCTCGATCCGGCAGATATCCGGGAGCGCGTCCTTGAAGGTGGCTACCCACCAAGACCCTCCTTGTACCCTCAAATATGGGTATATGGTCTCAAATAAAGGGCATTCAGGGTAAAAATAGAGGGTAGATGGAGGGTCTAGGTATAGTGCTACCTATGGTAGATGGACCATTTGACTCCTCATGCCCTTAAGGTAAAGTATAAGGGATCCTAGCAGTAATCCTCCTAAAGCCATGTTCCAGCTTTCTGGCTTCTACTGTATAGTCTCCATTAGTAGTTCCTTTTTTTGGGGTTAACCAGTTTTATGGTTAGGATCCCATAATGGAGTTTTTCGTTGACCAAGAAATGAACTACAATGGAGACTACAGCTAGGGCTTCAGGGGTACGTTTTAGGGTTGCTTGAAGGGATCTACAGGGATGTCTTGATGAAGGCGCAATAGTATGGGGTTTAGGGTTTCGGCTTTGATTTCGGGCTTCAGGGCTTTGGGGTTTAGAGTTTGGTGATTTTTGGCTTTAGGGCTTGTAGTCCAGGGTTTCCGGGGTCATAGGGGTCTGAGTCTAGGGTCAGGAGGTTGTTTTGGTCGCCTTTGTGTGCGAAGCCTTTTGTTGTTTAGGGTTTACACCACCTGTCAGTGCTTAGGTCAAGGATTCTACTTTTCATGGTCGGTATGATGGCAGACTTTTTCCGAGACAGCCACTTACTTGTCGGTACCACCTCTGAGGCTTCTTGAAGTTAATCTTGAATCTCGTAGACCTTGTTTATTAGGGCCCTATTATATTGCTGTTATACCACTATTACAGGGTGGGGGCCCCCTTCTAATGCATGAGTGTAGATGCTTTAGCTAGGGGTGTTTGTTGTCTTCAGAAGTTTAGAGCTCTGCCCAGAGAACCCAATACCCCTTAATTAAGGAATATACCTTAACTTATAGAGGCCTTAATATTATGATTTAAGGTATATTCCTTAATTAAGGGGTATTGGGATCTCTGGGTGGTTTAGGTTTCCACCCGTTGGCCCAATTATGCAACTTGATTAATATGGGCTGTTTGTAAGTAGTAGCTGGAGCCGTTTATCGCACTAATACGATGCATGATAGTACCGTATACCGTAAAGATCCCTGTTACAATTGCGGCCCCCATACCCTTAATCTTACCTCTGGTGAGTAGGAAATGGAAGAATGGTAGTAATAGTAGTTGTAATTGTACCCCATGCCTCCATTCCCTACTATCCAAAGGTAAGTTGTGGCCTTAATTCAACCTTGCAGGACCTGTGTCGAACCCTTCTAAGAATCCTTATCGAAAACCCATTATCTTCATTAAGGCCCCTGGAATTCCCACAGCAAGCATCCAGCCCATGCCAAACTAGAAAGTCAGAAAGGTCTCCAGTGTGCAACGTAGATTCTCCGACAGCGAAGTATCTCTAGTATAAGGTTACGACAGGGCTTGTGTATAGCGGACCGAGGCCAAATGCTGGAAATGCCCTCTTTGGCACCCCGAGAAGTGCAACAGCTGATTCGCAGCTGTTGGACCCTGGACTACAAGGCCATCGGTTTGGAAGGGCGGTGGAAATGTGGGATTCAGAGCACTTCGAAGAGGGCTCGGAGGCTCTTTGATGGTATAGTCATACAGTGCGGTGTAAGTTGATGTGTGCACACTGCTCACATTCTGAGCACATGTCGCATGTCTATGTGTGTTCGTGAGGATTTTGATATTCGAGTTTGCTGTGGACGTGCCAGGTGCGCGGATAAGGTTTTGGGGTTTCTAAACCCAAAACCCTCCAAGCATGCAGGGTCTGTGCCCTTAACCCTAAACCCTAAACCGTCTGTGCTGCACAGGTGCGCCCAACCATGCCAGAAGTGCTTCAGTCGCTGCGGTCTTGCCGTGATGCAGACAAGGCACGGTGCCCATGCGGAACACCCAAATCCCTTACCTATAAGTCTCCATTGTATTTCTTTTCTTGGAGGTTTCTTTTTGGGATCCTTAATAAATAATTGGTTAAACCAAACAAAGGAACTACAATGGAGACTATAGGTAAGGTTTAAATGGTTCTTGTGTTACTTTCGGAGGTGGAGGCGGTGTTTAGTCAAATCCAACTCAACGTCACCGACGCAAAGGTTTTCGAGTTCGGAAGGATGATTTTGCCATCGATTAGGTAACTAGGTAGCATTTCGCAGCTGCATAGCTGAAGCATGGAACTTCCCAGAGAGCCCAAGACCCCTTAATTAAGGAATATACCTTCAATTGTTTAGGGCTTCGTATTATGATGTAAGGTATATTCCTTAATTAAGGGGTATCGGAAACCCTAATCCCTATAGATCCCTTTTAGACCCCTTTAAAAGGAACCCTAGGTATATTCCTTAATTAAGGGCTATTGGACTCTCTGGGTCCAGTACTGCCCGATGGCTTTGGGCCGCAGGGGGGAAGGTAGGGCCCGAAATCCGACCCACAACGAATAGGAAAATCAGGCCCCTTGGACGATTTAGGGTCGAGGGTCTAGGGTTTAGGGTTTAGGGGTTTAGGGTTTAGGGTTTAGGGGTTTAGGGGTTTAGGGTTTAGGGGTTTTGGGGTTAGGGGTTTAGGGTTTAGGGTTTAGGGGCCCCTTAGTGGAATATTGAATGCTGGGCGGTCTGAAGAGTGTTACAGTTGAGCTATCGTGATAACTGGGACATGCCAACTTTCAAGCTGTTGGGCCGGGTTGCTAAGGGTGTTGTGCGCGACCGGCACATCGTGGACACAACTCTTCCTTACTGTTTTGCCTGTAGACTGAAGTGATGCGATGCCAAGGCCACGATAGCGGTCTTCCCGCTAGTATTATCAAGCCTTGTGAACCATATAAATGCCCTAGACCCTAAACCCCGAAACCCCTAAATTAAACCCCTAAGCCCCCAAACCCCCAATCCCCTAAACCCCTGAACCCCTAAACCCTAAACCCCTAAACCCCTAAACCCTAAACCCTAAACCCCTAAACCCCTAACCCCCCTATACACTAAACCCCTAAACCCTAAACCCTTAAACCCTAAACTCTAAACACCTAAACCCTTAAGCCCTAAATCAGGCTCCCAGGCGGCCGGTAACGGCACATGGCGTGCGGCCTGGGGCAGGAAGACTGGACTAAGGCGCGGCATGGCCCTGGAAACCTATTTAGCCAACCTCATAAAAAGGGCGAGGGCGGCGGGGGGGGGGGGGGGGGGGGGCGGGGTCCTACCTGGTTTCATATTTATCTACACATCCATCTATCTATCGGTCTCTGTCTCTCTCTCTCTCTCTCTCTCTCTCTCTCTCTCTATTTCTTTGTTCCTTCCTTCATTTCTCTCTACATGCGTGCAGTCATGTGGTTCTGTAGCCTTCAAGAATAACCTCAAGCCGCAGCTGCGAAAGCCACCTACACCGGAAACACCGACGCCTTTGAAGACGAAGCAGAAGATGATGATTAAAATTCTTCAACACCCCTAGTCTCTTCTATTGGGTATTGCTACTACTCGGAAGTTGTTGTTGTTGCTGTTGTGGTGGTGGTGGTGGTGGTGGTGGTGGTGGTGGTGGTGGTGGTGGTGGTGGTGGTGGTGGTGGTGGTGGTGGTGTTGGTGGTGGTGGTGGTGGTGGTGGTGGTGGTGGTGGTGGTGGTGGTGGTGGTGGGGTTGGTGTTGGTGTTGGTGTTGGTGTTGGTGTTGGTGTTGTTCTTCGTTGCTGATTTTCTTACGTTCAATGTTCTTACTCACTTATAAGTTCACCCCCCCCCCCCCCACGTAGTACTTGTTTCCAGGCCCGTATGCCCCCTTTCGAAGGTGTGCAGACAGTGCTTCCGCCGGCAGAGAGACGCCGATCAGCTCTTTGCGTTTAGGCTCAGGGGGTTCGACTTGTGGGCTCAAGTTTTTCATGGGGGTTTGTAGAAAAGAGAGATGCCAAACAGTAAGCATGGACCCTCCAGGGTCGAGTGGGATCCTCATTATCGGCCCCGAAATAAGCTACCCGCTAAGTTTAGCATGGGTTTTTCGGCTCTTGGCTGAAAGCCAAAGTAGTCGCCGATCTCGGATCAGTTCCTTGGAAGGCGTTGAATCCACGAATTCGGCTGATGAGCATCGCCGTGAGAGAAAAGGCGCGATGCTTGACCCCCCTCCCGGCCAGTTCGTACACTCCAAACCCCGAAGCCCTGAACCTGAAACCCTTACACCCCGAAGCCCTAAACTCGGATCTTGCTGAAGGAGCCCATCCTCCTGAGCTCTTGAAGCATCCTTCTCGTGATGATGCACATTAGGACCGGTGACTGACCATAAACTTGGCAGCCCAACTACGGTAGCTACATTATACCCGGCATGCCTCTTGACCCTTCAATCGTGAGTTGCAGCGGAACCCTGAAATCCCTTGGCCTTGATCGGTGGCCACCAACGCTTGTTCTGCACCCTACGCGCTGTATTCAAAAGCAGCCCACCTTGACCCCCCAAACCCTTTCGCATCATCCTCAAATTAAATCCAGGTCTTTGAGCGACCGGCATCGGAGCCATCATTTGTTGAACTCGCGCTCCCTAGCTGGAGAAGGCTCTGCTACTGCACCCCGAGCTCGAAACTCCCTCAAAGCCCCGATCCCAAACCCTACATCCCAAAGCCCTAAACCCAAGTCCTAAAAAAAGTCTTCATGAACCCTACGTGTTCTTCCACCTATACAGTAGATCATTCGCTCTGATGTGCCCACATAGCAACTTCTGAGAGGCCAAAGTATATTCTATTAAGGTATATATTCTATATACATAGAGCCACGGGGAAAGACGACTCCGTACTGCCGAGGCTGGATGGATGCTTCCGTCTGGACGTTTCTCGCATGCTGCAGGCTGCTCGGAACGGTATTTGTGCATATGGGGATTCAAGGTTTATTGGGTTTGGAGGTTTTGCAGCACCTGGTCATCGCAATTCTGCCAACATGGAATTGTAAATCTCAGGTTCTGCCCTCAGTTACCCCTTAAACTACCCAAACCTACCGTGTTCTATTCACTAATTAACATGGAATTTATACGGACCCTGAGGAGAAGTACGTTTTGGCAGCTCAAGAGACGGGTTTCAAATCCGAAACCCGACACCAAAAGAAAACCTAAGCGCAGAGGCTGACATCACCTTCGAGCGATTGGAGGCTTGGGCATGGGATCGTGACAGCTTTTCGGTGGAATCCTGGTTGAGGGGCAAGGGCCCGGGGTGTGGGATGTAACGTTTGGGGTGTAGGGTTTAGTTTAGAGCTCAGGGGAGTTCATGATGTGATGAAAGCAACGAGCATTCTAGCTCCCAAGACAATGGGCCGAGAGTGACAGAGATTGTGGACGGTAAGGGATTCCTTACTTGGAGGTTCATGGGTAGTTATAAGTTACCCTACTCTTATCTACCCTAAACTCTAAGCCCCTATACCCCTATAGAATTCCCATAGATCCCTTTAAAGGGGCCCTTAGAGGGACCCTGAGGGGCTTTTGTCTACCCATGAATCTCCAAGCAATGTCATAACTACCCTAAACCCTAAACCCTACAGAACCCTTAAAGTTGCCTTAAAGGAACCCTAAAGCCTAAAGCCTAATAACCCCGCTTTAGTACTACCCATGAAGCTCCAAGTAATACTACCCTAAACTCTAAACCCTTATACCCTTCTAGAATCCCTATAGATCCCTTTAAAGGGGCCCTTCAAGGAACCCTTATATCTTTATTACTACCCATGAAGCTCCAAGTAGGCTATAACCCCTACACCCTTCTAGAATCCCTATAGATCCCTTTAAAGGAACCCTAAACCCTAATAACCCCACTTTATATCTACACATGAAGCTCCAAGTAGGCTATAACCCCTACACCCTTCTAGAATCCCTATAGATCCCTTTAAAGGAACCCTAAACCCTAATAACCCCACTTTATATCTACACATGAAGCTCCAAGTAGGCTATAACCCCTACACCCTTCTAGAATCCCTATAGATCCCTTTAAAGGAACCCTAAACCCTAATAACCCCACTTTATATCTACCCATGAAGCTCCAAGTAGGCTATAACCCCTACACCCTTCTAGAATCCCTATAGATCCCTTTAAAGGAACCCTAAACCCTAATAACCCCACTTTATATCTACACATGAAGCTCCAAGTAGGCTCCAACCCCTACACCCTCTAGAATCCCTATAGATCCCTTTAAGGAACCCTAAACCCTAATAACCCCACTTTACTACCCTTATGAATCCCTATAGATCCCTTTAACCCCTACACCTTCTAGAATCCCTATAGATCCCTTTAAAGGAACCCTAAACCCTAATAACCCCACTTTATATCTACACATGAAGCTCCAAGTAGGCTATAACCCCTACACCCTTCTAGAATCCCTATAGATCCCTTTAAAGGAACCCTAAACCCTAATAACCCCACTTTATATCTACCCATGAAGCTCCAAGTAGGCTATAACCCCTACACCCTTCTAGAATCCCTATAGATCCCTTTAAAGGAACCCTAAACCCTAATAACCCCACTTTATATCTACACATGAAGCTCCAAGTAGGCTATAACCCCTACACCCTTCTAGAATCCCTATAGATCCCTTTAAAGGAACCCTAAACCCTAATAACCCCACTTTATATCTACCCATGAAGCTCCAAGTAGGCTATAACCCCTACACCCTTCTAGAATCCCTATAGATCCCTTTAAAGGAACCCTAAACCCTAATAGCCCCACTTTATATCTACCCATGAAGCTCCAAGTAGGCTATAACCCCTACACCCTTCTAGAATCCCTATAGATCCCTTTAAAGGAACCCTAAACCCTAATAACCCCACTTTATATCTACACATGAAGCTCCAAGTAGGCTACAACCCCTACACCCTTCTAGAATCCCTATAGATCCCTTTAAAGGAACCCTAAACCCTAATAACCCCACTTTATATCTACACATGAAGCTCCAAGTAGGCTATAACCCCTACACCCTTCTAGAATCCCTATAGATCCCTTTAAAGGAACCCTAAACCCTAATAGCCCCATTTTATATCTACCCATGAAGCTCCAAGTAGGCTATAACCCCTACACCCTTCTAGAATCCCTATAGATCCCTTTAAAGGAACCCTAAACCCTAATAACCCCACTTTATATCTACACATGAAGCTCCAAGTAGGCTATAAACCCTACACCCTTCTAGAATCCCTATAGATCCCTTTAAAGGAACCCTAAACCCTAATAACCCCACTTTATATCTACCCATGAAGCTCCAAGTAGGCTATAACCCCTACACCCTTCTAGAATCCCTATAGATCCCTTTAAAGGAACCCTAAACCCTAATAACCCCACTTTATATCTACCCATGAAGCTCCAAGTAGGCTATAACCCCTACACCCTTCTAGAATCCCTATAGATCCCTTTAAAGGAACCCTAAACCCTAATAACCCCACTTTATATCTACCCATGAAGCTCCAAGTAGGCTATAACCCCTATACCCTTCTAGAATCCCTCTAGATCCCTTTAAAGGGGCCCTTCAAGGAAGCCTTATATCTACCCATGAACTTTGAACCCTAAACCCTACACCCTAAACCCTAAACCCTGAACCCTAAACTCTCCCCAAGCCGACCTTAACTGCAAGGAGGAAAAAGGCGTTTAAAAAAAAAAACAAAACTCTCCCCAAGGGGCCCGAAGAGCTCCTCCAGTACTGGAAGCCAGCTTTTGTCGCTTTGGAGGAGCTCAGTCTCGACGGGGAGCTGCTCGAGGCAGGGCTGCTCTGGGGCTACTTTTTGAGGGTTTGTTTTGGGGGTTTAGGGCCAGGGGTTTTACAATTAGGGTTAAGGGTTTAGGGGTTTAGGGTTTTGAGGGTTTTAGGGTTTAGGTTTGAGGGTTTCAATCATTAGGGTTTATGGTTTAGGGCTTTAGGGGTTTAGGGTTTGGGGTTTAGGGGTTGGGGGTTGCGTGTTAAGGTTTTCTGGGGTTGCTTTTTCTTAGCAAAGTGTGTTTTCAAGCTCTTTGGGTACTACAAGGGGGTCCTTGGATCTTTAGGGGGTTCTAGAAGAGGTTTTTTTAGTAGGTAAGTAGGTAACCTTTAACTTTTTGGTGTTCTTATAATCCTAGCATACTTGAACAGGTTAACTTTTTTGGGGCTAGGAGACAGGTGCTATAAAGATTCCTTGCAGGGCGTTTAGGAGCTTCGGGTGTAATGCCGTCGGGTTTCTGGTGTCGGTCTTAGGGTGTCAAGGTTCCTTTAAAGGCTCTCATCAGTGTTCCTTTCAAATTTCCCTTTGAAGGTTTTAGAAGAATTCTTTTTCGGCTTCCAAAAGAGTCCTCCTGGCGTTTTAATTCAGGACTTCAAGCATCTTGTCTGTATTTCGATGGTTTAGGGGTTTAGGGCTCAAGAGCTCTCGTTGTTTTGTGGAGGTTTCTCTCCGAAGGTATACCGTCTTATCATCGGGTTCTTGCTAGGCTCTCGTTTCGACCCATGTCATAGCTGCTCCCAGATACCTCTGTAATTGACTGCCACGCTTTACTTGTATAGACTCTGTAGAAAGGTATTTGGACAGTAAGTCACCGAAAGATTACATGGAATTGTAGGATTGTAGGATTCACAGCATCTCGCCTCCAGGACACGTTAAGAAGATGGTGTTTCTTAGGCCTTGAGGGTTTAGGGTTTCGGGTGTCACCATCATTTCACTGGCCTTGTGACACCGAGCCGTCTTGTTGCGACTGCTGCCACACCGTAGCTGATCCAAGAACCCCATCATCTAAGCCGCGAAGAACAGCAGGCTGAGCGACTAGGCGATTCACAATATGCCCAAAGGGTCCAAGAAATAGTACAGTGTATACCTTTGGGGCCCACCCAGAGAGCCCAATACCCCTTAATTAAGGAATATAGCTTAAATCATAATATGAACCCTATATAATTCAAGATAATTTCCTTAATTCTGGGCAAATATGAACGAAATACCTACTATGTTGGTACTGGGATCCTTTGGGATGAGGTCAGCCTGAATTATGGTAGCCTAGTAGTCGAGTAGGTAGCCTTTAACCTTTTTTGGGTAGTATAGTCCGTATATAATCCCTATATAACCAAGAAGGTTAAGCTTTAGTTCCCCATGATCCCTTAGAGCTCCTTCATTAATTTTAGGGTTCAGGGTCTCGAGGTACTCTGCCCCCAAACCTCGGAACTAATCAGAAGGCCCCGATATTAGGCTACCGTTTCGTTTCAATTGCAACCCGAAGCCCTGGACACCAAGAACAAACCTACAGTGTCCATTGTTATCTGTCCTGACGAGTGTAAATCCATGTGCACAGCAGAGTGAGGAGCCCGTACATCCCGCTGTAAAGTCTTCTGGGGTTACCTTATGGGATCCTTAATATATAATTGGTTACACCAAAAAACGGAACTACAATGGATACTATAGGAAGAATGCGTGCGACGGCAAGTTCGCTCCCGTGATGCGTCGCGGTTGTCACCCAGAGCTTCCAAAACCCCTTAATTAAGGAATATACCTTAAATCATATTATGGATCCTACTATCCTTTAAGGTATATTCCTTAATTCCCTTATAGAACCCCAAAAGATCCCTTTAAGGAGCCCTTTAAGGAGCCCTTAACATTCCTTAATTAAGGGGTTTTGGAGGCTCTGGGCAAGTTGATGGTGGAGGCGGCAAAGGCGATGGTGGTAAACCTCGATCCCCTACTTCGGGGCCGCGGGCCAGATGATAAAGGACCCAGAGAGCCCAAGACCCCTTAATTAAGGAATATATCTTAAATTATATAGGGCTTCATATTATGATTTAAGCGATATATAGCTTAAGTTATATAGGGCTTCGTATTATGATTTAAGCTATATTCCTTAGTTAAGGGGTCTTGGGCTCTTTGGGGAGAACCGCCAGCGCCAGGCCGGGAGGATGATATTCGGATTAGCCCAGAGCCTCCCAAACCCCTTAATTAAGGAATATTAAGGGCTCCTTAAAGGGCTCCTTAAAGGGATCTATAGGGGTTCTATAAGGGAATTAAGGAATATACCTTAAAGTATAGTAGGATCCATAACATGATTTCAGGTATATTCCCTAATTAAGGGGTTTCGGAGGCTCTGGGTAGGCCGGGATATAGCGATGTCGATACATGTTGGGTCAGTGGTGCATACAGCTTCGAGCCTGCTTGCACGACGGTACAAAAATCTTGGCTTTGCTTGGTTGCCCCTCCCCGCTTTCGGGCTGCCATGGGAGAAGGACGGTTCAAAAGGGTTTAGGGTTTAGGGTTTACCCATAAACCCCATAGCAGCTCCTTTTGGGGATTACCTTATAGAATTCTAAATATGAACCCCAAAAAGGAACTACTTTGGGGCCTTTGGGTAGGGGTTCAATTCCTCGCAGGAGGCCTGTTCCTCAAGCCTAGGTAGAGCCTGTGCCCCATGTATACACCAAAATTTCAGGCGGATGCCCTGGCGCTGCTTCCACGACGTTGCCCCAGGCACCGTAGATGCGCCAGAACCGGGCTACGCATGTTGGCGTGAGGTCCTGAATGTTCCATATTATAGGCGTTTAACTAAAAGCCTTATGCCCCGACACCACTACATAAACCTTGATAAGTTAAGCCTGATAAAAAGTGGAAATGTCTAATGCTTTAAGATGCTTTGAAGCATTTTCCGTCTGTTGGGGTCAGGGTTCTTATGTTAAGTATTCTACTGTTCGTGCCAGGGCTCGTCAGGTTACGTTTCCTTACGGTTTTGGGGTTTAGGGTTCAGGAGGGGTGGACGGAAAGGGATTCAATGTGGCGCACAGTTTTGAATCCCGGGTTCGGATCGAGCAGGCAAACGTCGGTCTGGTTGTTGGGGTCTCCTAGGGTTCACCCTATGGGTCCAAAGGACCCCATAATTAGGTACTTTGGTTTAGGATAGTAGTTATGTAGGTTACTATTTTGGAGAGTATATGATAATTAGGTACTTGGACCCTTAGGGTCAGGGTCTGGCAGGATTGAGGCTACGGGTTTACCCAGGCTATGTACGTACCTATGGTCTCCATTGAATCCATTGTAGTTCTTTTGGGGGGTTACCTTATGGGATCCTTAATGTATAGTTGGTTAAACCAAAAAAGGAACTACAATGGATACTATAGGTATGTATGTACGTACGTATGTATGCATGGAATCAGATCGGTCCCTGCATGGAGACTGGTGCGACCGTGCTTGTTCGTGTCACCGATGATTTGCTGTTTCCCACCAGTTGGTCACCAGTTCCTGTACTGTGCCTGCCTGAGAGGTCTGGTTCGACTAGTTGTTGTCCAACGTTTACACCCTAAACCGCGAACTCCTTAACCCTAAATCTAAGTGTGCCTGTCTTTACGTACTGCACACAGGACTGACTGCAATATGTTCCTGAGCATCTAAGAGCACAGCTTCCGCATGTGCACACCGGAGGTCTAAGGATACTTTTGTACATGCGCATGCGTAGTAGTCATCAGTCTACATTGTCTATCTATCTATCTATCTGTATATATATATATATATATATATATATACACATACATACATATATATATATACGCATACATACATAAATACGTACATACATGCATTCATACCTGCATACATCTATAGTTACATACCTAAATACCCCAATTCATAACTACCTACATATCTACCGCTACCTACATACCTGCATGCCTATCTTACATACATACATATCGACACGTAGGTATATGTGTACACACAGAGCCTCGGACGCTCACTGGCCTAAACCCTAAACCCCGCCACATGTTGGAAGCCCGGCTTGGAAGGCTGCAAAGCTTGACGATCTCCTTCGCAGCGGAGCTGGACGGCCATAGCCACAGCGCTGAATTTCCAATTATAAGTGGGGTTACAAGTAGGGTAACTATACTTATAACTCATATTGGGGGACTTATAACCCTACCTATAACTACCCACCTAATTCCCAACCCACTCTCCGTCGAGGTGCTAGGATCGAAGTTTACTACTTTAGGGGGCATGGGGCTTGGAATCCAAAAACCCTAATCCTTAAATCCGACATATTTCATGGATCCAGAAAACCCGAAACTGTGAATCCCCAAGCCAATTGCCCAACTCCCAAATGGGAGTCTCCGATAATGGGGGATCCTAACATCGTACCCTAAACAGTCGGTCCCTTATTATAAGGACCCCCAGGTAAGGTACCCCCTAATTTTCGGAAACTCCGAAAGACCCCATCGACACAGACACCCGAAGCCTGATCTCCCGCAACCTACACCTCCACACCGTGACTGCATCGAGAAACCCTCACCCATGAGGGACGGTTGATGATATTAATCTTGCTTTAGGCCCAGCTCTGGCATCGCTGGCCCAACTGCAGGGCTCCAAGGCTTTTTGAAGATGCAAGGGACGGTTTAGGCTTTAGGGTTTAGGCTTTAGGGTTTAGGGTTTAAGCTGTAGGGTTTAGGCTTTGGGGTTTAGGCTTTAGGGTCTAGGGTGTAGGGTTTAGGCTTTAGGGTTTAGGCTTTAGGGTTTAGGGTTTAAGCTGTAGGGTTTAGGCTTTGGGTTTAGGCTTTAGGGTTTAGGGTTTAAGCTGTAGGGTTTAGGCTTTGGGGTTTAGGCTTTAGGGTCTAGGGTGTAGGGTTTAGGCTTTAGGGTTTAGGCTTTAGGGTTTAGGGTTTAAGCTGTAGGGTTTAGGCTTTGGGGTTTAGGCTTTAGGGTTTAGGGTTTAAGCTGTAGGGTTTAGGCTTTGGGGTTTAGGCTTTAGGGTTTAGGGTTTAAGCTTCAGGGTTTAGGCTTTAGGGTTTAGGGTTTAAGCTGTAGGGTTTAGGCTTTGGGGTTTAGGCTTTAGGGTCTAGGGTGTAGGGTTTAGGCTTTAGGGTTTAGGGTGTAGGGTTTATAGGCTTTAGAAGATGCAAGGGACGGTGTACACATGTACTACTTGGAGGTACCTAAGAAGCTAGGTGTTCCTTTAAGGGTCCCCTTAAAGGGATCTATAGGGATTCTAGAATAATATAGGGTTTAGGGTGTGCTTGGAGGTTCATGGGTAGTGATAACGGCTCCCATCAAAGGGATCTATAGGGATTCTATCAGGGTGTAGGGGTTTAGGGTTCAAGGTAGGTGTAAGTAGGGTTATAAGTCCCCAAATAAGGGCTATAATTAGAGTTACCCTACGTATTTAACCCCACTTATAACTATACCCATGAACCTCCAAGTCGGGTTTAGGGTTTAGGATTCGGGGTTGCCCCTACTCCCAGGAAGGGATTCTGGTCGTACTCCGACTCGGATGAAAGCATGTTGGTCGTGCTGCGGACTCTGACAGTAGTATAGGGGCCTTATTAATTACTCCCAAAACCCTCTAATCATTAAGGCCACTACAGTATACTTGGTGTCCCGGCAAGTGTCTCCGTCAGTCCCTCATTGAAAAAAACAGGCGACCCAAATGGCCAAATCTTGCCACGAAGTCGGTGCCCCGAATTCAATGCTACAGTATAAGCTTCCCACACCCTAAACCCGAAACCCCAGCAGCCGACAGTGGCAGGAAGATCGGACGGTCGAAGCTCCACTACACATAAAAGATTACCCTAAGGGTCCAAGTACCTGATTATCATATACTCTCCAAAATAGAAACCTACATAACCACTATCCTAAACCCAAGTACCTAATTATCAGGTCCTTTGGGCCCTTAGGGTTAGAAACCAGAAAGTTGGAATATCATTATCCTAACCCCTTTAAGGTAAATTATAGGGGATCCTACCATTAATCCATATTCCAACTTTCTGGAGTTCCCTTTAGGGTTAGAAACCCTAAGCCCTAAACTCTAAACCAGAAACCTTAGCTTCTCCTCTGAGGCATCACCTACAGGCGCTCACGTTGAAAAAGGCGCAAAAGCCGGTCGACGATGAGCGGCTTGCCCTGAGAGCCGTGTTCAGACCCCATTCTTTGGGGTTTAGGGTTTAGGGTTTAGAGTCTAGGGTTTAGGGATGAGGGTTTGGGGTTTGCGGTAAACTCTGGGGACTGTCAGGTTCGGCTTGGCAGTGCCCCCACCCTGCAACAACTTCCGGCAAGAAAGAGACAGACAGGTCCGATCCCGCTACTGACCAAAGCGAAGCAAGCCTTCATTTGTCGCCCGGAAACAACAAGCTGCACTTCCACACCATCAGCACCTGAATACAATGAGCGTACCTGTGGCTTCAATACAAAATGGGTTCCTATACAGGTATGTTCAGGCCAGCATGGTCCCTCATGGTATGTAGCAAAATGTAAGTAAGTGAGTAAGTAAGTAAGTAAGTAAGTATGCGAGTATGTTTGTTTGCCTGTCTGTTTGTCTGTTTGTCTGTCTGTCTGTCTGTCTGTCTGTCTGTCTGTGAGTACGTAGGTGGGTAGGTACGTACGTTCGTACGTACGTATATGTATATATATATATATGAACATATAATGCATATATATATATATATGTGATATATTACATATATGTATACATATACATACATTTACGTATACAAATAAGCATGTATACATACAAATATGCATATATATATATATATATATATGTAACATATAAAAAAGATACATATGTATGTGCATCTGCGTGTATTATGAATATAGATTTAGGTACACACACATACCGTCACATACACATGCTTGCATCGAATGCATGGTATGCACATCGAGATGTGAGCAAGAGCCAAGCTAGCGAAGTCGGCGTGACATGTTGATGCCCTGAAGAAGTCACCGTACAAATTTCAAGCTATACTCCTAGCTTCAGGAGACTTTCATACCCGATAAGAAAACTTCTATGTGCTCGAAATAGCCTCCACAAACCTTGATCAGCAGGCAAATCCATAAGTGCTTCTAAACCGAACCGCTAGGTGGGCCGGCTTCTTCTCGAAGCGCAGCGCAGACTGGCCGTTGTACAGTGAGGTGGCTTCTGTTTTGCGTGTTTGAGATTGAGGGCTTCATCAGGGCCTTTTCGGGTTTAGGATTGTAGCGTCTGAGGGCTGGGGGTTGAGGGCTTCAGGGTCTTCCCAGTGTTCATAGGGTCTAGGGACTGCAGATCTCCCTACATGATACTTCTGCATTGTAGTATGGGAGTTTCCGAAATTAGGGGTACCTTATTGTGGGGTCCTTATAATAAGGATCCTACTATTTAGGGTACTATATTAGGGTCCCCTATTTTCGGAAACTCCCATATTTTCTATTCCCAGAACTCTTATAATCATTAGGGCCAACAACTAGAACCAACAGCACCCGATGAATCCTTCATGCATGAGACCTTATTCGAAACCCTGGACAACCTCATTGTGATGGTTGTTGTGGCCCCCTATATACCTTACCCCCACGCCCTTTAAACATCTTCAAACCCCCAAACCCTAAAACCGTAAACCCCAACCCTGTAGACATATTCGTTCCTCAGGGCTGGCGCGTGCTCAACTTCTGCGAATGCGAGCTCCTTTGTGACGGTGCCTTTGGCTGCACCCAGACATCCCGATGCCCCTTCGGGTTTAGGGTCCAACAGACCATATCTGGACCCCAAAAGTATGTAGAGTAATAGCCTTTTTATCGGTTTTGGGTCTTTTTGTTACGTACTTCTCGGGGTCTAGGTACACACTACTTGGTATCAAGCCCCTTGCAATTCGAGTTATTTTCTTCGCCTAAGGTGTATTGGGCTATCGGCGCAGGTGCAACCTTACCTTATCTTCGGTGCCACCGACGACGGTAGGGAATAGGATTTAACTCTCTACGCCCTCATACCATCAGCCTCAAACCTTACAACAGGGCCCTCATACCCATCCTCTTTAGTGCGTGATTCGGTGTTTATGTCGCTTGCATCTTTCTTCTGCATGGATTTGCTTGCTCGTTTCTTCGCTAGTTATTATTCCTTTCTGTGTGGAATTGCTTGCTTGTTGTCTCGTCAGCTCTTTATCTCTCTCTCGCTCCCTCCCACAACCTCGAGTCTTGGCACCCACCCATCCTACCCCCTGTTTTTTCGCCTTTCCCTGCATTGTCGCAATGACGCTCCTCTTGAAGATTCCCGTGTACATATGCAGCATACTCACAGGACATGAATGTTCTGCAGGGCTGCAGTAGTATTTCGTTCTTTGATGATGCCGTTTCTCAAAAACTCGCAAATCTCGGATTTGCATAGGTTCGCATGTAGCAGTTGCTTGCGCAGTTGGCTGCGCGGGTGTGTGTGTGTGTGTGGGTGCGTGTGTGTGTGTGTGTGTGTGTGTGTGTGTGTGTGTGTGTGTGTGGGTGTGTGTGTGTGTGTGTGTGTGTGTGTGTGTGTGTGTGTGTGTGTGTGTGTGTGTGTGTGTGTGTGTGTGTGTGTGTGTGTGTGTGTGTGTGTGTGTGTGTGTGTGTGTGTGTGTGTGTGTGTGTGTGTGTGTGTGTTTGTTTGTGTGTGTGTGTGTGTGTGTGTGTGTGTGTGTGTGTGTGTGTGTGTGTGTGTGTGTGTGTGTGTGTGTGTGTGTGTGTGTGTGTGTGTGTGTGTGTGTGTGTGTGTGTGTGTGTTTGTGTGTGTCTGTGTGCGTGTGTGTCCGTGTGCGTGTGCGCGTGCGTCCGTGCGTGCGTGCGTGCGTGCGTGCGTGCGTGCGTGCGTGTGTGCGTGTGTCTGTGTAAGTATGCAGATCGTAGTGGAGCCTTAGTCACGTAGTCAGGCCCTTGCGCCAACTGTATGCACTTATCATCTCTTGCATTTAGGTGCTGCGCAGACGCTGGCTGCCACGCCGCAGCCGCAGCTGCTAGAGCCCGGGACCACAGCAAGAGCTCTACTCAGTCCCTCCGTGCTTCGGATACTTCGGACGTTAGAGACATGACTTGGTCCAACCCTTTGCTTTTTGATTTTGCATAGTTTCATGAGGCAGCTAATTACTACGAGAACCGAAAAGATCGCTCATGCTTAGTCTAGTATGTCTAGTACTGAAACTATCAGTGCCAGTGGGATTTACAGAATCGGTGTTGTGTATTTCAACGAATGCTTCGCGATTCTTCGACCTTGCATTCGGCATTTGCACCGTCAAGTTGTTCAACTACGCACTTGCCGTTGTGGCCGTTTTATAGATAGGCCTGACACTACACAACACCCTAGAACACATTAACCCACATCTAAACGCCGACAGAACATGCGCTACCTTAAGAACCGCTGTGAAAGCCAACATAATATCGGGGCGAATAGTGTTGTGGGGTCCATTATACTATACTTACAATAAGGAACCCCCCACGATAGTATCAGTATTTATTTCGGCCCTCTATCAATTTCGAGGCCACAGCGGCCGGTTAAATTTCGAAGCCAAAATGACCGGTACGATCTTACGAACCCCATGGTGAGCTCAATGAGATGCGCGAAGAGACCTCGAACCGCCACAGAGCTCCCTGGTAGGGTTTAGGGTTTCAGGGGTTGGGGTTTGGTTTTTAGGGTTTTGCTCTTCGCCCAACCCTCAAACGACACCCTAAACCCCAAACATCGGGGTTACTCGTTGAAGACTTGAAACACTTAGCCCCTGAGCCGGTGTGACTCTGGGAGAGCGCCGATAATTCTGAATTATGGCATGATCATGGCTTACCCAAAGGCCCCAAATTAGTTCCTTTTGGGGGTTCAAATTTAGAGTTCTATAAGGTAATCCCAAAAAGGAACCACTATGGGGCCTATGGGTAGAGATTTTGTGGGTTGGCAGGGTGGTCTTGGAGGGTCTCGTAGGCTTTAGACAGTATACCAGACACTGAAACCTAAGCACCTCTAAACCTTATAAGCGGCATCCGAAACCGCGGATAAAAGGTGCAGGGCTGTCGGCTTTTTAGTTCAGGTCTAACGGAGAGCTGCGGTTTTCTGAACCCAGCCGGGATTGCCCAAAGTCTGCGTTCGGGATTGTGTAGGCAAAACATGAGAGTCTAGGACGAGAGACAGGGATCCGAACGTTTATATGCACACCTTCAGGACAGTATCCGTAGCCTACGGTATGTGCTTGTAGAATAGTTATGTACATTGGGCGTAAATGCCCATCGTGAGCCCCTGTAAGGCCAACGCTCAATGTGAGCCCTTTTATAAGGCCAACGCGTATACTGTACGAGTAAGTTACATGGACTCTTATACCCTACACCCTGCACACTTCTAGTACTGTTATAGAACAAGTCTTTATGGCAACTCTCGCACCACGCAGTTGAGTGCTCTTCGGCATCATCCCTTGGTTCAGGCTCAAAGCCAGCTCAAACATATTCTTCCAGCACCAGTTTGCTATGGATACCTAGATGAGTAAATGCTTCAGCTGTGTGTCTTTGTCACTGCCATTGTCACCATAACTCAATCATCTGCTTCTGAGTAGCTTCCCTTTAGATACGGAAGCTGACGACACAAGAGACCCCCGAAACAAGCACTCCGCCGCAGGCCGCAATGCGGGAATAAACCACCCAACAACTAACCCCTAAACCGTAAACCTGAACTCCAAGACCCTTAACCCCAAGCACTGAAAGCCTTCAGCCCAAAACCCTAAACCCCTAAACCCTAAACTCCTAAACCGCTTCCGGAGAGAAGTCCCGCAGTAGTGCCTTCGCCTCTCGTCTGCTTTGGGCGACCCGTCTCTTTACTCGGATGGGCCCGCGGAGCAGTTTATGGCTGGCGACAGGCCTTAGGGAATACCCATTATATCTATAGTCTGCATTGTAGTTACTTCTTTGGGTTTAACCAATTGTATATTAAGGATCCCATAAGGTAACCTTAAAAAGAAACCCCAAAAAGAATTACAATTCGGAGACTATAGGTATAGGAGGGTAGTGTTGGGGGGTTCTGCAAGGTGTTTTGTAAGGGCTCCTGAAAGGAATTCTTCCCGTAGCCTACCTTTTTCGATTTCCTTATTATGGTTTCTCTATATTATAGGCCCTAAGAATGGAAGGCCTCGTAGGCAACAGGTAGGCATTACAGATGCAAGATGCCGATAGGGGTGTTGCAGGAGTGTTATCCTTACCCCCCTGAGATTCTGTTGGTGGACAAAATCCTGCATTACCCTTTATGAGGAATATACTATAGTTCCCATAGTTTAGAGTCCTTAGGGTCATGCAGGATTTTGTGCATCAACAGTTGCATTATTTTTCGCCCCCGGGACTCAGAAAGATGGGCCACTAGGCAACAACCCATGGACGAGGCTGCCACATTTCGAAAAAGCGAGACTTTTGCGTTACGGGCTTTGAGGGTTTGGGGTTCACCGGTTTGGGATATCAAGAGCCGCCGCCACCACCACCGCCACCGCCACCACTGCCGAAACAGCTGCTGCAACAGCCGTAGCCGTAGCAGCAGCAGGCAGCAGGTGGCGGGGAGCTTAGCAAAACCCTAATAAACCCCTCAGCCCTAAGCCCAAATTGAAAATCCCCAAGCACTGATAGAAGAAGTATACAAGCGATCATACAGTAGAAGCCAGAAAGTTTTCACGACCTAAACCCTAAACTCTAAACCCTACACCTTAAACCTTAAATATTAAACCCCAAACATTAAACCCAAAACCCTTAACCCTAAAAGCCCACTAAAACCCCTGAACCCCCTTAAACCCCTTAAACCCCCTAAACCCCTTAAACCACCGAAACCCCTCCTTTACACTAAACCCTACAGGCCTTATAAACCCCTTTAGATCCCTTAAAGGAACCCCTCTAGATCCCTATAGATCCCTTAACGGAACTCCTATAGATCCCTAAACCCCCTTAAACCCTAAACCCCCTAAACCCTACACCCTAAACCTTGAACATTCAACCCTAAATGCCCTAAACCCCAGACCTTAAGCCCTAAACCCTACACCCCTAAACCCCTACACCCAAAACCCTACAGGCCTTAAAGGAATCCCTCTAGATCCCTATAGATCCCTTAAAGGAACCCCTATAGATCCCTAAACCCTATAGTAGAAGCCAGAAAGTTGGAATATGATTATCCTAAACCCTTTATGGTAAATTATAAGGTATCCTACCCTGAAACCATATTCCAACTTTCTGGAGTTCCCTTTAAAGGAACCCCTATAGATCCCTAAACCCTAGAGGCCGGAGCTCCGACTCATCCGAGCCGGGCTTCGGAGCCTCGCGGACGCTGGGGTTCGGGCGCCCGAGGCCTCGAGGCCCCTGAGATGTTCCTTTCTGGGTTCCTTTAAGGGTTCCTGTTAGGGTTATTTAAGGGGTTCCTTCAAGGGTTCCTTTTTAGGGTTCTTTAAGGGGTTCCTTTCAGGGTGTCCTTAAGGGTTCGTTTACGGTGTTTATTGTATTTTTTCCTCGGGGTTGCTTCAACAGTTCGTTTAGGGCTTAGGGTTCAGGGTTTAGGGTTTGTGGTTGAGGGTTCAGGGTCCAGTGAGGGTTCCTTCAGCTTCAACTGCTCCTTTAGGGGTTGCTTTAAGTAAAGGTACTTTAGGTAGTACTTGTTGGTTCATGGGTAGTTATAAGTGCCGTTACAAGTTATAAGTAGGGTTTGTAGGGGTTAGGGCCTAGGGTAAGTATGAGTGGGGTTATAAGCCCCCCCCAAAGAGGAATTCTAATTGTTGACACCCTACTTATAACTCCACTTCTACCTTAAACCCTAAACCGTGTAGAACCCGTAAAGGAGCCCTAAACCCTTATAGCTCCACTTGCAACTCTACCCATGGAACCTCCAACTCAGCTTCTAATACCCGAAACCCTGAACCCCTATCCCTTAGCAGAAGATTTGAAGCCATTAAGGCTTCCTTCAAGGGATCTAGAAGGGAGCCTTTAAAAGGGAGATTCAGTTTATCGTTGCGGTTACGGTTTTCTCTACACCTTTCAAGACGTCTCAAAACCAGCCGTGGCGAGCCCACTCAAGAGCTCAACAGCAGCATGGGCCAGCAACTAGACCCTGATTCCCTTAGCCATCAAAATCCAAAATCCTGAACACGATACCCCATCTTCGTAAACCCATGCTTTGTAAATCCCACAGCACGTGCTGTCAGACGAAGCTGTAACCTCCAACCCCCGCCCTCAAAAAAAACACAAAAATGAACAAATGCCGCAAGCTCCTACTCTGGGGGCTAGATAGTTAAGAATACAAATATGGGGGTTCCATATTAGAATTATAGTATAATGGGCCCCGAAACCCGATTCTAATCATTAAGGCCCCTACATTATGCCCGAAGCTAAGCTTGAATCCACAACCTACCGTAAGGGTCCTTGTATGTTATGATACATTGTGAGTTGGCCTTAAACTTCCTATCTACGAACCCCTCTATATAACGCCAAAAGAATATACTATCTTGGTGTATGGATGTTTAGGATCAAGTACAAATACACACTCCGAATTCAAAAACCCGAACTCGATGTGTAGCAGGTACAGACCAAACCCCATACAGTAGAAGCCCAAAAGTTGGAAACCCCATAGCCTCAATCCTTAAGAGTAAATGTATAGGGAATCCCAGCACTATTTGGCCTTACTCCGGTTTCCAACTTTCTGGGGATTACTGTACATTGGAGCCCGAAAGTGTCATAAAGTTGGGAAAGGCTTCGCGCACTTCACCTCCACGGCAATGCGCTCGTCTCGCTTCAGGGCCTGGATGCCGTCGCCAGGCTGAAGGGACCTCCTTCGGTTGATGATATAAATCCTGCATTACCCATAATAAGGAATATACCATAATTCCCATATATTCCCTATTATGGGTAATGCAGGATTTATATCATCAACCCTTCTGAGGGATTAGTTCTAAGCCTTAGCTATTCCTAGGTTCTCCACTGTCTACCTACCCAGACATCCGCCTATCGCAGTTCGTTCATTACATTATGCATATAAATAAATAAATATATATATATATATATATATATATATATATATATATATACATACATACATACATGTATGTATATATGTATATATGTATACCCACATACATAAAGGATGCATACATACATAATTATCAGTACATCCCTACACATACCTGGCTGTAAAGGTGTACCCGCATGTTGCCTTCTCTCGCTGGCCTGAGTCACCCCCGAGGTTTGCCCGGCGCTGGAGGAGCTTTGTGGCCTTGGGTTAAGGGGCATGACATACCACGAACTACCCTGTAAATTCTATGTTAGGGTTTACAAGAAGAGCTTACGAAAAATGTATGTTGCGGTAGTTTGCGGTAGGGACAAGGTGATGGGAGGCCGCACAGGGCTGTGCCGCTGACAGGGTTTAGGGTTTAGGGTTTTGGTTTAGGGTGTAGGGTTCACCGATCGGAGGGTCGAGTTGCCTTTTGCCACTCAGTACAGCATGTGCAGGAGTGTGACATATAGCTGCACGTACACTGCAGTATACAAGCTGGAATGGTTCTATTCCTTCACATTCCTTGCGAATGGTATAGTACAGGAGCGTGAACAATCAAGCTTCTGTTCCTTAGGCTTCCCGTTGCGAGCATGTGTATGTGTGTATACATATATATATATATATATATATGTAGAGAGATAGGTAGGTAGATAAAGATGGATAGATAGTTAGAGTATGTTAGAGGGTATGTACATGCTGCTCCCGCACATTTCTATTACGATTCCAGGATTCGGGTCGAGGGGTACAGGGTTCGGGCTGCGAGGCTCAAGCTTCTGGCTTCAGGCGTGTAGGCTCTGTGGTTTAGGGTTTTAGGGTTTTAGGGTTTTAGGGTTTTAGGGTTTAGGGTTTTAGGGTTTAGGGTTTTAGGGTTTAGGGCTTTAGGGTTGTAGGGTTTTAGGGTTTGGGGGGTTTTGGGGGTTTAGTGTTTTTCTGGTTTTTATTGTTTTGGGGTTTTAGGGTTTTTAGGGTTGAGGGATTCAGGGTTTGAGGGTTTAGGGTTGTAGGGTTTGGGGGGTTTGGGGGTTTAGTGTTTTTCGAGCTTTTATTGTTTTGGGGTTTTAGGGTTTTTAGGGTTGAGGGATTTAGGGTTTTAGGGTTTAGGGTTTCAAGGGTGTCAAGGGGTGTGTACAGGTATTGGGGTTTAGGGTTTCGGGACCCGGAACCCCCAAACCCTAAAGCCCAAACCAACGCGGAACCCCCCCCTAAAGCCCAAAACCCGAACGCCTAAGCCCTACCCCCTCCAAACCCCTAATCCCTAAACCCTACACCCACAGGCATCAGGGTTTAGGGTTTCGGAACCCTAAACCCTAAACCCTAAACCGCCTGAAACCCCCCAAACCCTAAACACTGGCTCCCCAGAGAGCCCAATACCCCTTGATTAAGGAATATAGCTTAAATCATAATATGAAGCCCTATATTACTATATAATTTAAGCCCTATTCCTTAACTCCCTGAAAGAACCCTTATACATCCCTTTAAAAAGCCCCGATGATATAAGCCATATTCCTAATTTAAGGGGTGTTGGGCACTGTGGGTCAGTCCAAGGGGAAAAGGAGGGACCCTTACTAAGGACCCTTAGGTATATACTCTTAGTATAGCTATGATATACCCATAGGATAGCCCATTGTAGGGTAGGGATCCCATTAAGGCTCCCTCCTGGTTCCCTAAACCCCCTAAACCCCCAAAACCCCTAAACCCTATACCCTTATAGCATCCCTATAGATCCCTTTAAAAGGTGACCCTCCTTTTCTCCTTTGTTTAAAGGAACCCTAAACCCTAAACCCCTAAGGACCCCTTAAAGGAACCCTAAAGATCCCTTTGAAGGAACCCTAAAGATCCCTAAATTAAGGGTCCCTCCTTTTCCCCTTGAAAGAAGCTGCACCCTAAACCCTTATAAGCTCCTATAGATCCCTTGAAATAAACCCCTATAGATCCCTTTGAAGGAACCCTAAAGATCCCTAAATTAAGGGTCCCTCCTTTTCCCCTTTGACAGAAGGAGCTCGTGGCCTCATCCAATGACCTCCGGAAGCTGCAGGGCCTTGCGGGCTTGCAGCGGCTCAGGCGCGGACGTGGCATAAACGGTTTAGGGTTTAGGGTTTTAGGGTTTAGGGGTTGAGGGTTTAGGGTTTAGGGTTTTAGGGTTTAGGGTTTAGGGGTTTAGGGTTTAGGGTTTAGGGATAAAGCTCGACATATAGAAGAGAAGTGCTCCTTTGAGGGATC
The DNA here is from genome assembly GCA_905221615.1 of Symbiodinium sp. CCMP2592. Classification (NCBI taxonomy): domain Eukaryota; class Dinophyceae; order Suessiales; family Symbiodiniaceae; genus Symbiodinium; species Symbiodinium sp. CCMP2592. The sequence continues at coordinate 330,036 of CAJNDT010002835.1, forward strand.
CTTTAGTTTTCAGGGGTGCTATGGGGCTCTATCATGGTGCAATAAAGTTTGAGTTTTCACAATAGTCTCCGTGGGAATTATTTCAGTTTTTGTTCATATAAAACCAAAACATGTTATTGTGGCTCTGAGGGGGTATACTTCAAGTGCTGGTAACAAGGTTTCAGGGGTCTTGTTTAAAGTCTTAGTCAGTGAGGCTTTCCCTTGTTCGCGGCATGGAAAATGTCTTCGCGGGTGAAAGCCCGAAGCCGAAATAATGTAGTGACCGGAGCCGTTACCACCACTCCGTAGGGTTACCTACCCTACTTATCACGCCTCTTATAACTACCCATGAACCTCCAAAAATTGGTCGGTTACTTGCCATAAAATAGATACCCCAGTAACCTGCTATTTAGGTAACTGGAGCCCTAGGGAAACCTCAAGAGCCTCATGATCTGAAGCTCAGAACCCTAAACCACACCCCAAGCGCTCGAGCCTCAGACCCTAAACTATTACTGCTACGATGACGACGACTACTACTACGCCTACTACTACGACGACGACTACTACTACTACGCCTACTGCTACTACTTATTCAGACCTCGATGTCCAAGCCTCTGCACGACACCCTAAGCACCAAATTCCTCCTCACAGCCTAAAGCCCCTAAATCCTCAGAGGCTCCTTTAGCCCCCAAAACCCTAAACCCCTAATCCCCGAACACCGAAACCCCAAACCCGCAAAAAAAAATAAAATAAAAACACCTTACAGGCTCCTGGATGTGTCTTGCAACTGCCTCCGCAGCCTGGAGGGATTGGAGGGCCTCCGCCACTTGGAGGCGCGTGGGAAGTTTGTTTAATACTTCTCAATTACTGTAGGGGCCTTCATATTTTTTCTATACCTTTTTTTTGGGGGTTACCTATTATAATTATAGTATACTGGGCCATTAAATCCCCTACAATGCCGTTACTACTTTGAGGATTAGTGGTATTAACTCCATGCTTGCTATTATTGTTATTGTTGCTGCTATTGTTGCAATTGGTATTATTCACTGGTATTACTATTAATGTTGCTTCTTACTAATTATGTATGTTGATGGCGTTGCTAATATAATAGGTTCCGGCGCCCCTATCCCGCCCCACGTTTGGTGCAGTTTTCGGAAGTTGTTTTTACCGCGCGCTTTCACGCGATCTGGGTCCTCTTCACGCACCAATCAATGTCCCAAGCCGTAATGATGGGAAGCGTTTATAGAGGGTTTCTGAGATCATGAGTGTATACTTATGATGATTTCATTCTTTCTATATTCCAGAGGGTCTATGATATTATCTGATCGGTTAAACCAGAAGAATCCCAAACATTCTCGGTTTCCTCACCTCTCAAACTGCTCTCGAGCCGACGCCCCCGAGCTGTCGACACCCCTGACTGCGATCCTGCCTGATATAGGGGCCTAAATAATCACCAATACTATTTTTGGGGGCTGCTTTTTATAAATATGGTATACGGGGCCCCAAAACCCTAATCATTCTAGTTATTAAGGCCCTTAGATTAAGCCCTTGGCCCTTAGCTTTGAGTCCACCACAAACCGCACTTCGGTGAGGGGCAGTGCGTGCAGACACCCCTTAATTGCCCTAAACCCTGATCATCGGGCCCTAATCCCGAAACCCCAATCCCTAAACCTTAAACCCCAAACCCCTAAACCCCTAAACCCTAAACCCCTAAAACCCCTAAACCCCTAAACCCTAAACCCCTAAAACCCCTAAAGCCCTAAACCCTAAACCCCTAAAACCCCTAAAGCCCTAAACCCTAAAACCTAAACCCCTGAAGCCCTAAACCCCTAAGCTCCTAAACTCCGAATCCCTAAACCCTCGAGCCGAGCTCAGAAGCCCTCTTCTAATTATTGAGGCCCCTAAATCATTGACTAGGATGCCCAGTAGTACCCTTATTCCCTTTTTGTAGTCCTAGGTTCCTTATAAAGTTACCCAAGACCAAAAAGGGAGAGCTTTTTATTCCTAGGTTACTGAGCATCCTAGTAAATCATTGAAAAAGGAGCCCTTTAAAGGGAACCCTAGTCTAAGAACCCTCTAATTATGGAAACCCTCGACCCAGACCCCCGGGAGGATCCAAAAAGGTAGATCCCTTAATGGAGGTTCCTATAAAGTACCCTTCGTAGTATACGGCCCCAAATTTGGGGATCTACTTTCCCTTATAGATCCCTAAACCCTAAAGGATCCCATAAGGGAGCCCTTTTAAGGAACCCTACTAGGGCCTCAAATTAGATCCTTTCTAGATCCATCGTCATATACCCAAAGACTCCCATATCCCTTAATTCAGGATTATCTAGGGTTCCTTCAAGGGTTCCTTTAAAGGGATCTATAGGGTTCTTTTAAGGGTTCCTTTAAAGGGATCTATAGGGTTTCTAGATTTTTCCGGGGGTCTGGGAAGTCAACACGGAAGGAGCTCCGAGCTGCCTACAACCAGATCAGCCTCTCGGCTCAGAAGAAGGTTTCGGTGTTTTTGGGTTCTTAGAATAGCGTTCCCTTTAAAGGGCTCCTTTTTCAATGATTTAGGGGCCTCAATGATTAGAAGAGGGCTTCCCAGAGCCTCCAAAACCCCTTAATTAAGGAATATACCTTAAAGTATAGTAGGATCCATAATATGATTTCAGGTATATTCCTTAATTAAGGGGTTTTGGAGGCTCTGGGAAGGTTTCGGTGTTTTTGGGTTTAGGGTTTAGGGTTTAGGGGGGGGTTAGAGTTTAGTTTGGGGGTTTAAGGTTCTTTATGGTTGAGGGTTTAGGGTCTGTAGGGCTTCAGGGCTTTAGAGTTGCAGGCTGTAGGGTTTCTGGTCCGTGCGTCAATCCGTCTATCCATCTACTTGTATCTGAAATTGATGTGTCTACAGATACAATTGCTTGCATGCATACACTTGAATATGCAGGGGTGTCCATGTTGTTCTTTCCTTTCTTCATCTGCACGTGCTCATGCATGTAGCAAGCGATCTGTTCCTGTATACACATGTACAAAGACATGCAGTAGTTGTAGTTTTGCATCGCAGCTTGCGTAGGAGTTTGTATGGTCGTGTACAGTCATCATGTTGTGTACTATATACCGCTGACTATTGTGCCCAAGCCCTCTGAGTAAAAGGTTAGCGCGACCGCTCATGGCTTAACGGTTTTGGTGTATTCTATAGGTTATCAGCCGTATTCGCTGACTTTGTCTCCGTGGTATTCTTACACTGGTATTCACACTGGTACATGAGTACTTCGCCCTCTCTGCTCACTACTGAGAAGGGAGAAACAACTGAAGTATCATCGGACGAGATGGACGACGAAACAAGAGATCGACTGCTTGATGAACAACTCATAGCAGCTGGCGCGGGCCCTATGGCATCGAGCTCAGGATCCCAAGCACTTGATAGGATCTTCGGCCCAGTGGGTCCTACCCTATCTCCATTTGTCTCAAATCCAACGGTCGACATCTCAAACGTGCAGTATACCTTGTACAATGTTGTGAACCAGGGTGAAACAGCCGAACAACAAAGAATGGCAATAGAGCGAACGGAGGCAGATGCTGAAAGAAGACACGCAAGCATTCTGAACCAACAATCGCATGATAATCTTGTGAGAATGGCTGGCATGGCTGAACAGGCCGAGCGCCTTCATGAGGTGAAGATGGCAGAATGCGAAGCACAGTTTGCGGAATTTGAGTTCAACGCATCCCAAAGGGAAAAGTTTTTGTTGAACGAAGTTGCAACATGCAGGAATGAAATGAACATTCTGGAATCAATTTTCCAACAACGACATCAGTCGGAAATCGCTAAGCTCAGAACCACTCTGATTGCTGAGAGCGAACGCAACAAAGCACAACATCTTGACTTTCTTGGAATCCGATTCAAACAAGTCCTTGAAGAAACCGAAGCGAGTATGGAACGGCGTTTCATTACTGAAATCGCCGAAATGAGTGCACAAAACGACAGACTGCAGGATGAACTGGCTGCCGCAGAACGAGCCTTAAGAATGGAAGCCAATGCGGACGAAGCGGGCAAACAATATGCCACGCCGAAGCCAGGACCTAATCCTACTATCCCGTTCTCCAATCCATTTGAGATTCCCGAGAACATGAAGGACATCTTCGGAAGAACGCCGCAAGCTCAGGAACCTCCGCAAGGAACTTCTGTACCACCTGGGTTTGAGAACAGAGAGCCACAAAAGGAAAAGTCTCCTAAAGCTGCCCAAACTGGTAAGCCGGCGACTGTTGATCCAGACGGGGTTCCACATGTTGATTTCGGAGCTGAGGCATTGATTAGGGCAGCACGCTTGCTTACCCCTAAGACCGAAGAGGAAGAGGGCAAACCAAAGGTGAAAGAAGCCGAAAGCATCAAGCTTCCCGATTACCCTAATCCAGAGACCTACCGATCGTGGCGGATCTCGGTCCGCGAGATTGTGCGGGCTGCGAGCGATCGCCCGGATGAGGCATTTCGCTGGGTGCAGGAAGTATATGATAAAGAGGCTACCCTCAAGTCCTTACATGACACTGGGAAATTCTTAACATTGGACACGAAGTTGTTGGCTGCACTTACCAGAGTCGCTAGAGGAGAGATTTCAAGGCAAGTCCTAAACTTCAAGGAAACAGAGGCCACAGGAGGACGTGCCGTCAGGGGAAGACAAGTATTGTGGATGTTTCACCAACACTTTAAGACTAATGAAGAAGTCGGAAGCCTCTATAGCGTAGAGGACCTTTTAAAAGTGAAGTTGGTTGGGGACGACTTGGCTACCTTCCTTTACAACTTCGAGTCGGTGATTGCTGGAATGAGTCATGTTCCGGATGAGGTTACTTTGAGGGACATTTTGCTGAGGGAAATTCGGAAATCCCACCACATCAAGTACGATCTTCAGCTGTACGACAGGGCAAAAGAAGGAAACCCTGTACACACGTATGAATTCCTCGTCAATGCCATTAGGGAGCATCTGACTAGAGAGCGTATGCGCAAGAATCGTGATCGCATCGCTAAGTCGCATGGCGATAGATACGGGGCTCCAGCGTACGGATCTGAACGTCGCCCCTCTTCGCGAGGAGGCCGTGGAAGAAGCATGTCCCGAAGTAGCTCAAAATCCAGAACAAGCAGCAAAGGATCGAGCCAACGAACACCGCCTAGATCTCAGAGTCCCAAAACACAACAGGTTTGTTACGACTTCCAGAAAGGGAAATGCACAAGAGGCGACAAGTGTAAGTTTCTCCACAAACCAAAGTCAAGATCCCCAAGTCCTCATCGAACGCCTCAGAAGAAGATCAACGCGATTTGCACCTTTTGGAAGAAAGGTAAGTGCAACAAAGGCAAAGACTGTAGGTTCCTGCATCAAGATAAGCCCAATCCAACTGACGCCGCTCCTACCGAGCAGGCCGCCCCTGCGAAGAACGATGAAAAGCCTAGGAGCCCGACCCCGGATCCTAAAGCAAAGAAGGAAAAGAAACACAGGGGCAGGTCCAAGAGCAAGGAAAAGTCTGGCGGACGCACGGCAGCTTGTTGCATTTCGTATGCGCTGGCAGCTGTGCCCAATGGGCAAGGCGTTAAGGGTGATGCTTCAGGAACGTTCAAGAAACTAAGGTTCAAGGAGAAGCCAAGCATTCGGGAGATTCCATTGGATGGTAAGGGTAAGAAGCATAGGACCAAACCGCGAACTTTCGAAGTTTGTTACTTGGATGCTGAAAGTTGCCCAAAGCCTCCAGTTCAGGACCTAAGCACGGCCATAAGAACAGCGAACGAGCTTGCCAGGATCATGTCCTGTATGCTCAATGGGATTGAAAGCCACTGTGAGTACGAGTGCACAGATGACTGTGAAGAGGGTGAGATCCCAGTTGCAGTGTTGAAGTGCGAGCTGTGTTCTAGCGTTGAAAGGACAGCATGCTCTAGCTTTAATGCGGGATTAGAATTCCTCGCCGATACTGGCAGTGAAGAAGATCTGATCAGTAGGCACGATCACTCTATCTACTATCCAGAGGCTCCCATCGAAAACGCTAGTAGGCCGGTCAACTTGATTACAGCTAATGGTCCAGTTCAGGGAATCAAGTCAACCAACATCCCGATGCCTGAACTGAAGCAAAACATTGAGTGCTATCTACTGGAAAGCACGCCACCGGTTTGTTCTGTTGGGAGAAGATGCATGGACGATGGATATGATTTCCATTGGCCTGCGGGCAAGGTTCCATACTTCATAGCTCCCGATGGTAAGGTCATCAAGTGTAAGATGAAGGGTAGAGTCCCAGTGATCTCGAATGATGACTCGGTAGCGAGCCCAGCAAGTGCTGATGATTCCCAGAAATCTGCTGGAACTCAGGTGTTTAACGCCGGTACAGTCAAGGTTGAACTGGCGGCACCTGCGGAGGACGAGTCTTCGGGTTTCCAGTAGAAAGCCGTCCGAGAGGACCGGCCGGGGATGAAAGAGTCGTTCATAGCGACTCCGAGATAGAAGAAGCAATCAATGCCGCACCACCAATTGCAATCAAGCCTAAAGATTTAGCCAAGCCAGGTTGGATCACTAGCAGTGAAATTGCCGCATCAAAGATCATTATTGGTCATCGGCCAAAGGCTTTGCGAGTACCTGCACCTCGTCATCCAAGGTTCGTGCTAAGGACCACTTGGATCTACAAGGACTCTGCTTGGAGCAAGATTGAGGATTCTGTTGACATCAGAAGTCTAAGGGTTAAAAATCAAAAGATTGATGGATCGCCAATTCTGTCGATTACTGCTTTCAAAAGACCCGAAGACGACCCCTTAATCGAGCCCGATAGTGACAAGGAAGAAGATGAGGGAAGGGAAATCTCGCAAGAAGCCCGGCTTCGCGCCGAGGCCGAAAGCATCCATCATCAATTCTGCCATCGTCCTAAGAACCCATTCTGCAAAGTGTGCCAAAAGGCGAAGATGCTATCTCCCCAAGCTCGAAGAAAGGGGGGATCTTCGACCATACACAGTGAAAAGTATGGGGATCATGTTACCATTGATCATCTCGTGACAAGAGATTTGAGGGACTTTGGATTTCAGGATGAGAGGGTGGCGCTTGTTATCAAAGATGTGTTCTCGCAATTCAGGTATGTGTATCCAAGCACAACAAAATCATCGGAACAAGTGCATGAGGACCTTCTGCACTTTTTCGGTACGCAAGACGAAATTGGGGTTATTTACTCTGACAACGCGCCGGAGTTGGGAGCAGCTGTGAAGGAACTCCGATGTAGGCACAACACCTCTAGAGAGTACGTGGATGAAACTAAGGCCGTCATCGAACGGGAAATCCGCACCGTACTAGAGGGTACGCGCTCGAACTTGGAGCAAGCCGGTCTTCCAGAACGGTTTTGGCCTTTAGCAGCTCAGCACCACTCCATTGCGCTCAATCTCACAAAGCGAGTGGATACTGGTGAAATCCCATGGGAGGCACGCTTTGGGGAGTCCTTTGCGGGATTGATTGTTCCTTTCGGAGCTAAGGTCTTGTATTGGCATAACCCTAAACAGAACGTTCCGGAGACTTCCAAGTTTTCGTCAACTGGGGTTGAAGGGATCTTCCTGGGATACCATATCCAACCAGGGTTTGTTTGGAAGAAGGAGTATTTGATTGCACCCGTGAAAGACGCACAGTTTGCCATTGAGGACGGAAACCTCAAGGTCATCAGGGCTAAGCGTGTTGAGTTGATTGAGGGAAGTTTTGAGTTCCCACTTCAATCGGGAAGGATCAAGGATCGCGAGGCACACGAGGTTCCACAGTTGGATGATCAGAACATTCATGCTTCAGATGAAGAAAAGGAACGGGGACTTCGTGAGGCAGGCGAACTTCTTGATGAAATCGGCTTATCCGAACCCGAACCCGATGACGATCAAAGCCCACCGAAAGGTGAGGCCGCGCCTAAGCCCAGTGAGCCATCATCTAGTTCCAAAGGTGATCTGTTTGATCCCACGAAATATCCTGATGGTAGACCGGTCCCTGCTGGTTACAATTGGGATGGGGTTAGACTTGTGAGGAACAAGAAAGGCTCCAAAAGACCTCCTGATGTTCCGTCTGAATTCTGGCACATGTATTCCGCACAACAACGAAAAGAGGAAATCGAACGATGGGAGAAGAAGGTTGCGCGGGAGGAAGCTAGATTAAAAGAAGAACGAGAGAAAGAAGCTCCCGCTATGCCTGTTCTCCTTGGACATCGAGAACCTCATCGACCGAGGACGCCTGAGGATGGGAAGAGGTTGCACGGTTTATTTCTGGATAAGCTAGAGGAAACTTGCGAGGATCTTTTCGCTGCAGTTGCCAAGCTTATCAATCAGAATGATGTTGCCAGAAACCCTGAGGCTCAGGCTGCTATGGACAAAGAATGGAAGAAACTTCTTGATAAAGGGTGTTGGCTTGAGAAACAGGTTCGTGAGTACGATGACGTCTTGTCTGAAACCAAGGCAAAAGGCGAAAAGGCTCACTTCGGGAACGTGTTCGAAATTTGCAGCCTTAAGGGTTCCGAGTTGCAGGATGGTAATCCGCTTAAGTACTACAAGGGACGCTCTGTGTTCCAGGGGAACCAGGTTCGAGATGAAAATGCGGATCACGCGATCTTCGCCGAACTGGGTTCTAGCCCTGCAAGTATGGAAGCGGGTAAAATCATCGATGTGTTCGGAAGCCAACCAGGCTATGCAAAACAGCAAGCTGATGCTCGACAAGCGTATACTCAAGCTTTGTTCAAAGGGATTGCGACTTGGGTTCGACTTCCCAAGAATCGTCGACCGCCCGAGTGGCGCAACTTTCGCGACCCAGTTTGTCCTCTCAGACTTGCTTTGTATGGACATCCTGACAGCGGCGGCATCTGGGAACGACACTGCACTGCCCAGTTGAAGAGCATAGGGTGGATCCCGGTTCTTCCAGATATATGGCAAAGTATCTTTTACCATCCTGAATTAGATCTCCTCCTCGTCGTCTACGTCGACGATTTCAAAATGGCAGGACCAAAGGACAATCTTGCTAAGGGATGGGAGGGGATTGGGAAGGTTTTGGATATGGATCCTTCGGAACCATTTGGGAGATACTTTGGTTGCAATCATCGAGAGCAGAACGGTGTTATGCTTGACCGTAGCGCACATCCTTTTGCTTATGTCTTCGACAAGAAAATTGCAGCACCAGCAGCCGGAGGAAACTCCAGGCCGAGTAGAACAGAAGATTATTGGGAGGTTGATCCGGATGCTGCGCTTGCAATCAGACATCACAGGTACCCCAGAAAGCGTTTGTACGTACCAAGTGAAGACGACATGAGACAGTTTCCCACTCTGGGAACTGAACGCATAACAGAGTTTGAGAATGGAGATCAGATACAGGATGATTCCAATCAGGGGGGCCCTGCTAGGCGAAACGAGTGGTGGACGGGCAAAACAATCTTCTCTATCATGCCAACGACGGCAGACGACTTTAAGCTCGCTGCTGCCGCCCGAAAGGGCAGGCCGATGAGAAGCAAATCAGACGCTAAGCGCGAAGCTAAGCAGTCTAGATTTAAGAGCACTGATACGATCATCAAGGAACCCGTCCCCGCTATGACTAAGCCTGTCAACGTTGTGACGTATGACATGAAGGACTTCCTGGTCTCCTGTGTCGACAAGTATTGTGAATTAGCTAAAGTTTCACGTGATTCCCTGAAGTTTGCAGCTACGCCGTTTCATGAGAACAGAGTAGCCAAACCTGTGGAAGGCAACGAACCCCAGGGGAGGTTGCAACCGATTGCCAGTCGGGTCCTCATGAAGGTGTTGTTTGCAGCAAGAATGGCAAGGTGGGACTTGCTTCGGTGTACCCAGTCGCTGGCTTCTAGGGTCACGAAGTGGTCAAGGGACTGCGATGTCGGTTTACATCGGCTGATCTGCTACATTAATTCGAGCTTGGACATCACGATGCAGGGTTTTATTGGCGATAAGATTTCGGACTGTAAGTTGTGGCTCTTCTGTGACGCCGATTGGGCAGGAGAATTTGATTCCAAGTCCACATCAGGATGCGCACTGTTCTTGGTTGGGCCCAACACTTACTACCCGTTGAATGCTTTTTCAAAGAAACAGACCAGCATCACGACGTCTAGCACCGAAAGTGAAGTAGTTTCAGCGAATCACGGCATCAGAGCACAAGGCCTGCCTAGCTTAAGCTTGTGGTGTTACCTTTGGGGAGAGGTTACCGCTAATGCAGCCGGTCGAAAGACCAGGCCGCCGGCGGAATCACCTAAAGTCACGGAAACAATCGTTGCAAGGATTGACCCGGAGCTTGATGAAATCAGGTATGGTGAACTCAGTCATGAAGGACGCTCTGTCGCGGATATTAATGGCTTGGATGTTCATCTTTCTGAAAAGTTTCAGGTTCAGTTCTTAGAAGATAACCAAGCTACAATCACCATCATTGCGAAGGGTGACAGTGAAAAGCTTCGTCACACCGATAGGACGCAACGACTTTCGTTTGCATGGATGAAGCAACAGTTCGAAAAGGGCCATTTCAACATGATTAATGTTGATACCAAAGAACAGGTCGCAGACATCTTCACAAAGCCGTTTGCTGAACGTGGTAAGTGGGAACACGCGCTTAGGCTCATCAACCATGTACCCGATGCGCAGAATGCGAAGCCGGCTGAAAAGCCAGGCCGCTCTCCTACACCACACGAGGTTCAAGGCAAACGTGCTAAAGCAGCTGCTGCCATTCAGGAAGTTGAGATGGTTGCTTCAGAACTTTCCCGCCTGAAGGAGTATGGCTGTGATGCTTTGGAAAGGTTGTGTGAAGAGATTGCATCAAATCATACAGCTAAGAAATCCAAGCGACCTCGCATTGCATCAAAGAAACAAGGCTATTATCAAGTGTACGGAACTTGGACACACGGTGGAATGCAAGGTGTTACCAGAAGCACCACTAGGTATCCCGCAGTTGCCAGGTACTTGAATGAGTTCGTGAAAGCTCATTCTCCTGACTCAGGTTTTACATGGACCTCAGTGGTGATTAGCAAGGACAACATGGCAAAAGTTCATGCTGATTCCCACAACTTAAAGGGTTCTAAGAACCTGATGGTTAGCTTTGGTGACCACAAAGGAGGTGGATTGTGGGTTGAAGATCAGACTGTTTCGGATACTAAGGCGCAGTTCCAGAAAGACGCTCAAGGACGTTCCATCAAAGGGGATGTGCATGACACCCATTGCAAACCTCTTGTCTTTGACCCAGCCAAGAAACACTGCGTGTTGCCTTATACCGGAAAACGTTTTTCGATCACCGCGTATACCTCTCGTGGTTTTCCCAAGCTTTCCACAACTGACCTTGAAACCCTCAACAAACACGGCTTTAGGCTCGGGTCTGCGGCGGCCGCTCCTGCAGACGCCCGGCTCGCGCCGAGGCCGATGGACTTTTGCAGGGTTTTGCTTGACTTTGGGAACGCTAATGAAACCACCTTGTCAGGAAATAATTCCTGTCGTGTTGTCCCTGTCCCGAACAACCTTGAAACTATGAATCCGAAAGCAATGTCAAAAATCGCTAACAATCTTCGTGCCCTCTGCGACGAGGGGGGAAGCACTAAACCGATCCTCTACTTTGCATCGCTGCCGGACCACGAATGGAATAAATGTCTGAAATCGTTGATGTCGTTGTGCCGATTAACCAAACGTCTTAGGCCCCACCTGCTGTTGGAAGCTTCAGCTAACAACGAGATGTGGTGTATGCCTGCTGTTGTTAAGTTGGCACACGATTTCGGTCTTGAGAAACACAAGAGTGGGTCGCTGATCTTTGCATCGTCTTTTCGATTGAAGCGGCTGCTGCTCGAAGCTACCCAGGACTGTGGACGACTAAGGACATCGAAAACCAAGGTTTCGGCATTGCATGCTGATTGGCAAGTGCATACCACTAAGGATAATGATGGACCTAAGGTACATGAAGGACTGGCATGCGCAGCTTTGTCATCGCTTTACTGTACAACTAAAGCCCAGCTAACGCTGAGGCCGGGTCCTAGTCCCGTGGTAGCAGCTGAGAGTAGAAGAGCGATGGCGACCTACGAAGAGCAGTTGGCCGATTTTTGGGGCCGCCAGCTTTGGGCGGCCGTCATCAGTCACGAGTCGATAGGCTTCCAAGAGTCGATTGACGAAGGAGAGTTGCGAGCACTTTTTCAGTACATGCCGGTGCAAGTGGCTGCTCACAACTGCTTTGAAACGGATCGATATCCAGGGCTCAACCGAGTGGCAGCATTGACGCAGTCTGGCATGTCGCAGCTAAAGCCCGATGAAAATCGAGGCCGAAAGCGGGTGCTCATCCTCCTCTCCGACTCTACGACTGTTTTCGTTGCTGGCAAGAGAACGAGGACAGACCTTTCCTCGGATTTGAAGGCAGCGAGCTCGGGGGTCTATCTGCAGTACAGGGAGATAATTTACGAACCCCTGTGGGGCAAAACATTGTCCGAACTTCGGGAGAGGGCTCAGATCCTCTGTGACCAGACGGCTCTGCGCTACTCTGGCGACCAAGAGTTGCTGGTGGACGTGCAGATTGTCTGGATGGCGAATGAGATCGTCGGCAGATACGGGATATTTTGCAGCCCCGGCGTCCCGACGTGGTGGGACCATCAATCGCCCATAGAGGCCCGCGGAGATTGGCAAAAGATCTGTCGGAGAGTTTGCCAAAATCTTGAAGCGCTTGCAGACCTGCAGCGCCGTTCTCCATATGTGGGGTCCATTGTGATATGCACAGGAGTTCGCAGCTTCGTCTACGGGTTGCCAAAGCAGTTCGATGAATGCATTGCGCGATTCAAAGACGAAGCGGTCCGTAGAGGACTCGCCGCCTGTGACATCCACCCCTTCCTTGGAGATTTGGCGCTCTACAACGACAACGTCCATTTCCGCGAGGACAGTGAATCCCGCCGCAAGATGGTTTCGGGTTTAGCCCACATCATGCAGATCGAGATCGCCGAGCGCTACGCCTCCAGAGCGATAGCAAAAATGGGCGAATCCGCCTTCCAGTCACTGCTTGCTGACAATTATTTTGATTCCCGTGGTCGCTACGCAGTCGATAACCATGTCCTGCAAGCGGCTCTTGCGAGGATGACGAGAAGCAAGCAAGTCAAGGCGGAGCCAACGGAGGAGGATCCGTGGGACGACGCATACTGGGAGGAGAAGCGTGACGAAAGTCACGCCGAACTGCCTGCGCCTGAGGTCCCCGACTTCCTCAAGGAGATGAAGATTCAGAACGTCATCAGCGTCGCACCCGGTGTGTTCGCAACAGAAGAGGAGATCAATTCGCCGGAATGGAACAAAGCCCCACCTAAGGTGGAGGCCGTTACCCCGGCGAGTACTGCAGCTTCGTCTTCTGGCGATATTCGACCGATGCCGATCGACGCATCCATTTACGGTGGAGGCATTCTGTCTGGCGACTCTGGCACCGAGCACGCTGCAAAAAGAGCTCGCCTCGCAAAGGCTGAGGCCGACAAGCAGCGATTGACCAAGCTCGCAGTGCAGGGTTCGCGCGGAATGAGGTTCATGAACGACACCTATGACTTCGCCGAGATGACTGGCATTACCCTGTATGATTACTGGAACGAATGCCCCTCGCAAGAGGAGGCCGACCAGTACATCGAAGTGTTCCAAAAGGACATGACGCCAGGCCTACACTACCCGAGATGTGATCACAAAATGGTTACATTCGTCACTGGACTCATCAGAGGAAACTTCGAAAACAAGGGTAACCAATTTAAACTGCGATCGTGGAGCGGGCCATGGGTATTGGCCATGGAAGTGCTTGAGGTTGCCAATCGATGCAGACCTGGGAACAACATTGGTCTGGGAAGCCTCCTCGACATGATCGCTACCGACAACAAACAGCGCCTTATATGTTTCGCGGGCCAATGGACAGTGCTGCCGATGCAATTGGGCAACCGGCTTTTCCGGTCTACGTCGGGTGTACGCAAGGCCACTCCAGCAATCTGCAGCTCGACAATGCCTCTATTGCAAAGGCGTATCTTACGCTGCAGCGTTCTGATGAGCTGGCTAATGCCGCCCGAGAGGGCAGGCCGTTGATCCCGATTGACAAGGCACCGCCCAGGCTCTATCACCGCACAACACATGATGCGGCGTATGCGATTCTGGAAGATCGTTTGTTGCCGGGTTTTGGGGGTTCTGAGAAGGCGCATTGCTACTTTGCGCCGCTGCCGCTCGAGGAGCAGAAGGCACGTTCAGGACTCCGTGCGAGCTCACCGATCGAGATCGTCTTTGACACTCGGGAGGTCCTGGAAGCTGCTTGCGATCTATTCGTCACGGAATCGGACGGCATATTGTGTTCCGAAGCAGTGCCAGGATCAACAATCCTATTCATCAACGATACTCAGCGCGATGTCGTACTCTGGTCCCGTGCAGGGGGCACTGTACCTCCTGACGAAGAGCAGGGAGAAAGCCCAGCTAACGCTGAGGCCGGCATCGACATCGTTCTTGATGAACCCGAGCCCGAGGAGACGACTCAGGACAATTTCGCACCGCCTATTGATGAAGAACATGGTACCCTTCCAGCTGAGGAAACGTCCCTGCCGCCTATTCCAGATGTTGCTGATGTGCTTGAGGGATCGTTGGCTATCACCGATGCCCCTGCAAAGGCTGACGGCGATGAAGCTCCTGATGATGAGCAAATGCCCTCCGTAGAGGAGAGGCCGCTTGTTGAACCAGGCACCATCATTGCGCAGCCGGGTCCTCCAATCAGGACCGTGTACATCGGTGACGGAATGGCGACAACGGTGACGCTGGATGCTGAGGGTACACCAGTTGAAGCAATCCAGGAGCCGGTGGGAAGGCCAGAACCAGTACTTTATGCTGGTAGTGAGACAAAGCCATCCGCCGCGTTTTTGGAGAAGATCAAATGCTACCACTGCAAAGCTGAGTGTCTTCAAGGCCAGAGGATTTGCTCTCAATGCGGAGGGCCAGTTCGACCAGGTCAATTGAAGGCACAGGGCAGACGGACGCTGTTGGCACGTGGGCGTGAAGCTCTGCTTCAGGAGATGGGTGATGCCGCTGAACGAGTGGGAGTGAGGCCAAGCCTTCAAAGCGCATCGAAAGATGTCGCCGGCCGTGGCATGAACTCCTTAGAAGGCGAGGTTATTCGGAAAGCCAAAGTGGCAAAGCAGAGGGCCGTGAAAAAGGGCTACACTGATTGCGTAGCGAGGTTCAATCATGACAATGAATACGCAATTTCAATGGCCAAAGAGGGATACACGCGCAGGACGATTCGTGCCCTCGACTGCCTCTGCTTCGCCTACCTTCCGAACCCTGGCCGCACTCGATCGCAACGCATGCTGGCTATTGGATCCTCCAGAGCGGCAAGTACCACGCACCAGATCCGCACGGACGAGGTTCCGGAGTGTCGTATCGTTTTCTTTACCGGAGACGATGGCATTGGCGGCAAGTTGTGCGCAGCGGGACTAACGTCCACGCCGGAGGATACGCCAGTAGCATTTACTTGGTACGGAGCCATCCTTTCGTTCCAAGATTTTGCTCACAACATCGCCAGGCAAAAGGGGGGCATCCGTCTACAGACTTTTGGCCACGGTAAGGTGGATCTTCTCAACTACGATCCCGCTGCAGTGGGTGCGGACCTACAGACCGTTTTGGCAAAGGACCTACCCTTCATGGTGGAGACGGTTGATGAGACCATCAAAAAGGCCAATCAAAGTCGTGCTGCCCAGCCGAAGTATGCCCAGCAGCATCCGCCAGGTGGTGGCAAGGGCTCTACGTATGCCCGAGCAGCAGAGAAGGGAAAAGGCAAACGCCCGGCTAACGCCGAGGCCGCCGATCGCACCGACCGCGACTGGGACTGGGATGATCAATCCTGGTGGCAGAATTGGTCTTCGTCATCCTGGGGATCATGGCGCGGCCAGAACTGGGACAACCAGGACTGGCGTGAGTGGCGCAATCGCGGATGGCGTTGGTACTGATAAGCCGACCCAGTAGTCTGATTCCTTCGAGCAAGAGGGATGTTCACCCGGCCTGTGATATTTTTCAAGTGGCTGTGCGGCGAACTCCTATCGTCCTTGCTCCACGCTGAAACCAGCGTCTTGCATTTGAAGAAAAGCTCGTATGCAGTTTTCGCACCCTTCCTCGAGGCACACGATAGTCACATGTACTTTTGCTGATACAACTGATGACGCGGGAGGCAACTCCACGCCGATCGTCGAACTCCGAGCCGAAGCGCTCTTCCACCTGCAGGCGAAGGTATGCTGTGTTTTTTGAATGCAGTGACCGTGCCTTTAGGTGAGGGGGGTGTAGTTTTGCATCGCAGCTTGCGTAGGAGTTTGTATGGTCGTGTACAGTCATCATGTTGTGTACTATATACCGCTGACTATTGTGCCCAAGCCCTCTGAGTAAAAGGTTAGCGCGACCGCTCATGGCTTAACGGTTTTGGTGTATTCTATAGTAGTTTCAGAAGAATATAATAGAATGCTGCTACATCATTGATCGGTAATGCTTGGTGTAGAAGCAGACCGTCACCCCTAAACCTGAAATTTTGGGCTTCATGGGGTGTGCATGAGGCTTCAGGTTTTCATGGATTGGGTTTTCGTTTCTTGTTTAACATCTTTTAGGTGGTTTATGTGTACATACCTAGACCTTGGAGTATAGTACATTTGGATTTCAGGTTTCAAGGTTAGGGTAACCTAGCAGATACTCACGCCGCGCTTGGGTAGCGCCGTTTGTGGAGGCCGAAATTTGGAACATCATCATGCCCACACCGTTAAGCTTGGTAGAAGTTTAGGGTCTTCCGGCATTAATCAGGATTTTACAGGGATCCACCTACCATGGTGGGCTTCATTATAAGGGGGGTTGAACATGGGATATCACTATCCTAAGTTTTGCTTATGTGTTTTTCGGGGGCACTAGGATAAGCCCTGCTCCTAAACCCTAAAACCCTACACCCTAAACCCCAAACTCAACCCTAAACCTCAAACTAGCCCTAAACCCTAAACCCGATCCTAAACACTCAACCCTCTAACCCTAAGCCATAAACCCTAAATTCTAAAACCCAACCCTTAAAGGTTCAACCCAGAGCGCCGGGGGTATTGAGGCAGCCTCCAGGCGCTGTTGCCCTTGCGAGGAGCCGGATCGCAGCCTCAAGCTCGGATGTCTGTTTTTTTTGTTGGGAGTAGGGTTTAGGGCTTAGGGGTTTAGGGTTTAGGGGTTTAGGATTTTAGGGTTTAGGGGTTTAGGGATTTAGGGTTTAGGGGTTTAGGGATTTAGGGTTAGGGGTTTAGGATTTATTTAGGGTCTAGGGTGTTGGGAGTACTCTAACTATGTCGGTGGTTGTCGAAATTATGGTCCCTGTTTGGGTCCTTATTGTTAATATTTAGGGTACCGAAAAAGGGACCATAATTTTGACAGCTGCCCTTGTATCTATCTTCTGGATGTAGATCAGGATATAGATACAAACATAAAAGCGTGCACATATATACGGTGATATATATATATATATATATATATATATCGAGAGAGGTCTGGAGATAGAGATAGCCATAAATATAGATATGGATATTGATATGGATAGGGCCCCATAATAGTCGGAGCACTGAAGAGAGGTTGCTACAAGACCATCATCTTATATGTGGGTTACAGGGGCTTACCAAACTAGGGGTTCTGCAAGGGCTATTGCAGGTGTAGATACGCGGGTTTAGCAAAGGAGCTTATACGAGCTGCTATCAGAGTTCCATAGCAAGGGTTAGAAAAGAAAGGTTAGTACAAGGCTCGTACTTACATCTTAAAGTCTACACCACACAACCCCAAACCCCAAAACACGGCGCCCAGACCCCCCAACCCTGAACCTCAAGACTCCAAGCCCCACAAGGCAACCCGTGCACCTTGTCCTCCACACCATACACCCCAAAACAGACAACTCTAAACCTACTTGTGCTTCAGTGCTGCTAAACTCTGTTCGGGCCAAGGGTTCGATTTTTGGACCTCCGGGACAACGCCATCGAGTGCCGACCTCTGCATGTTTCTGGATAAGTGTTGAGTTCAAGGTTTTTTTTGAGGTTATAAGGTTTCAGGATTTAGCGTCTAGATCCTACGGTAGGGTTGCGGGCTTCAGGATTAGCGTTTAAGGGCTCAGGTAACTCCTTTTGGGCTCAGCACATGGATTTGGCCAGAATTGTAATCGTCACTTGGCTCTCTTCCGGTTGGCTTGCTTACCGTTGGTTAGTAGGGAATGGAAGAATGGTAGTGATAGTAGTTTTAATTGTACCCCGTTCCTCCATTCCCTACTAACCAACGGAAAGCTTGGCGGTCAGGAATTCAACTTGTAGGAGGGGCTCAGAAGTCTGCCAGGATTACCTATAGTCTCCATTCTAGTTCTTTTTTGGGGCTACCTTATGGGATCCTTAATATATAATCGGTTAAACCCAAAAAGGAACTACAATGGAGACTATAGGTATTCCATCATTGGTGTTGGCTTCACTGGTTTTTGTTTTAATTCCCCTTGCATTATTCAGCCCATGGGTTGATTTGGCGATGTTTGGGAGTTGGGGGTTTCCCAAAAATAGGGGACCCCAATATAGTACCCTAAAGAATCGGATCCTTATTGTAAGGACCCCCAAGTATGGAACCCCTAATTTTCGGAAACTTGCAGTTGTGTTTGTGTGGGTTCTATCATTGGAGACCACGGGGATTGTAGGCGATTTCAAGCGCATTTTTGGGGGAGGGTTTTCCCCAGCTTACCTCCCAAACGAACCCCCGAGCACACAACGATTGAAAGCACAAGCAACTTGCCTGTAGTCTCCACTGTAGTTCTTTTCTGGGCTTATATACCTTACCTGATCCTTAATATATACTTGGTTAGACGAAAAAAGGGAATACCATGGAGACTATAGGTGCTTCAACTTCAGCCGAGCCTGATCTTTCCTTAGCAGGACTTTGGGATGCGAGATTCAGGGCTCAAGCAATCTAGGCTTGGTGCCGTGTGGAAGGTGATGTGTGTGCTCCTCCTTGCTGTGGCATTGCGCTCGGTTTGGCTAGGAAGCTGAAGGACCACACTGTCTTCAAGCTAAACTAAACCCTAAACCCTAAACCGTGGTGGCACCTTTCGTTCAAGGAGCGCGCTGATCTCCCACCCTGAAGAAGCCGAGACCCCAAAATTCAGAGAAACAGCCGAATGCGTTCAAGTCCTAGGATGCCCAGTAGTACCCTTATTCCCTTTTTGTAGTCCTAGGTTCCTTATAAAGTTACCCAATACCAAAAAGAGAGGCCTTTTTATTCTTAGGTTACTGGGTATCCTAGAGTCCTGAACCGAAAGAGCAAGCATTCCCTAAACCTCGAGACGGAAAGGCATTTGGGTGAGCTCCTCTTTCTGGGCGGCCTCCACAACTTGCAGGCTTCATAGTCTGACCGGGGCGAGCTTAAAATTGAAGGTTCCTCTTCAAGCTTGCGCACGGCAATACTATCAAGAATCCCTTAAGAGTCAATATCATTATTTGGTGTCTGCCTTTCTGAACCGCATGTTCTTCAAGGTTCAGGTGGTTGGTGGTATAGGCTTTGAGGCCGTCGGCTGTTCACGAATCCCCGGCCTACCGGCAAAGTTCGTGAGAAACTAGCCTTTCCGGTGTCAAAGCAGATCGCTGTTCGTGGCTTCACGGATCGGGTGCTTGCAGTTCAGGGTTTCTGGTGCACGGCTTTGGACTGATGGCCTGCCGTCTGCCGAGCTTTGCTGTGGGATAGCTGTGAGAGCAGTTTCGGGTCGGGGTCAGGGTTTCGGGTTCGGAGCTGCGATGTGATTGTGCGAGTTTCCGAAACAGGGGACCCTAATATAATACCCTACATAGTAGGATCCGTATTATAAGTACTCCAACATAAGGCCCCCCCCTACTGTCGGACACTCCTATGTGGCATCTTTTTTCACGGCACCGATACTTCGGTACATGGGTTTGGGATGGTTGGAAAGCAGGTTAGTCTGTGGTGGAGTATGTGATTCACAGGTACCTGGACCCCCGAACCCTAAACCCCTAAACCATAAACCCCTGAACCCTTAACCCTAAACCCCGAACCAAAAACCCTAAAACACCCTAAGCCCTAAGACCCTAAACCCCTAAACCCGAATCCTTAAACCCTATAGATTCGATCCCTTGAAGGAACCGTTACAGTACCCCTTTAAAGGAACCCTTCAGCTTCACGCTACACCTCCCCTTTGTCGAGGACCTGCGCCTCCAAAGCGCCGGAGGACGCCGACGCTATCACTTGGTTCACTACGCCCTTGCAAACAGCCTTGTCCTTTTTCATGGTTCCCCCAAAAGAATAAACAGACCGGCTAGTAGACCTTCTTAAATAATTCCTGGGCGCTGTCTACTATAGAGGACAAGGGTGCTTGCAAATCCCAAGGGTCCAAAGGACCCATTAATATGTAGCTTTGGATTTCGGTGAGCATCTGATTCTTGCGTAATTGGACCCTTGGGGAATGGTTTAGGGTTTAGGGTATTATGGGTTTAGGGGTTAGGGGTTTAGGGTTTTGGGGTTTTGGGGGTTTAGGGTCTAGGGTTTAGGATTCTCGGTCTAGGGTCTAGGGGTTGAGGGTTTAGCGCAAGAATACTTCGCAAAGCTGCTTCTTGTGAATTATGGCTCCGTAGTTCAAAAGTATCGTAATCTACCCCCCAAAGTCCTCTTCTGTTATGAATTATGCTTCCGTTGCCTGAACACACCACGATCTACTCCAAAGCCCTCTTCTGATTATTAAGCCTAGTAGTCGAGTAGGTAACCTTTAACCTTTTTGGGTAGTATAGTCCCTATATAATCCCTATATAACCAAAAAGGTTAACCTGTAGTTCCCCATGATACCCGGCAAGTAGGTAATGCTTCGGCCCGCATTCTGCGGAGTGTGTCCATCCATCATTCGGTTGACTCGTGGCAGGGAGTCACTGAGGATTTCCAAGAAACCGGCCGTGGTTGCATCTAGGGCTCTGCACAAGTGCTGCAACCCGGAACTAGCAACTGAAATATGCTCAACCTTGTGTCAGCACCTGGAAGCGCCTGCATGAGCAATATCCGAGACCCGAAACCTTAAACCATGAACCCTGAACCAGAGGGTCCAAGTACTCCCTATTATAGGACCAAAAACCATATCTAGGGACTACTTGGACCCTTAGGGTGAACCTAAACCTGAATGCTACTAATACCTTCACCCTAAACCCGGCCTAACCCTCGAAAACCAGCACCAGGACGGCGGGCAAATCCTGTCTGTCGCCTGCCAGGCAGGCCCAACAATCCGGCATCTTCTCCTCCCTAAGACCAAGACCCCAAACTGCAAGCCCCAAAACCTCAACCCCTTCAAACTAAACCCTAAACCTTACAA
>CAJNDT010002835.1:351425-478925 GCA_905221615.1 Symbiodinium sp. CCMP2592
TCTTTCCGCAAGAGGGTGAGGAGATCGAGATAGATGCATCTCCAGAAAATTACAAGGCGCCTTATTCTCTTGGTCTGGGTATATATGTGTCTCATGTATATGTATGTATGTATATATGTATATGTGTATATAGATATGTTTATATATATATATATGTATGTAAGAGATATACATATATATATATATATATGTATATAATGGTAGATAAATAGTGGGCTCAGTTGTGGAGAGTGAGAGTGCGAGTGAGAGAGAGAGAGAGAGAGAGAGAGAGAGAGAGAGAGAGAGAGAGAGAGAGAGAGAGATAGAGAGCCAGAGAGAGCCAGGGACAGAGAGAACGGAAATTTCTTGTTGCAGGATGATGGGAGGCTGCCGCTGACGGCGATACCATGGCCAGTGTGGTCGACGACAGCAGATGCCTTGCAGGCCGAAGCCGATCGATTGATCCATGATCTCGAAGCGAAGACAGGCCCCTTGGATGCCAATCTTCTGCAGGTGGGACTTTGCATTCATGAATTGCACACAAGTGTGTTTTTTTCGCTGCTTGGATTTCTGTATTTCTCACCACATGTGAAGGCTCAACGGAAGCTTCGCAAAGATGTACGGGAGGGTAACGATGGAACAGGAGAGGAGGAGGAGGAAAAGGAGGCGAAGCCCACCAAAAGCAAGCCTAAGGCCAAGAGCAAAGCCAAAGCAAGAGCAAAGAGCAAAGCGGTACCCGAGGTTAAAGAAAACAAGGAAGATGTTTTGTCTGAGGCTGAAGAGCTAGATCGCGAAGAGTACGCAATCAAGAACCAGCTCCGACAGGAAGACGATGAAGATGCCCAGCAGGGGAAGCAGACGGCAGCAAACAAGAAGAAAGGAAAGAAGAAAAAAAAGCAAGCAGCAGCCGCGGCAGAGCATGATGCACCAGTGTGTGGGAAGGAGGATGATGCCGCTGACGAGGTAGATCTCAAAGGTGCGAAGCGCCGGCTGGACTTCGAAGCATGCTTGGGAGATGATGCGCCGGGGGAGGCTGTGCGGTTGACATATTGTCTGATTTTTTGTCAAAGACCATGAAATCCTCTCTAGCAGTTGCAATTCTGTGCAGGAGCCATCCGTGTCGAATGGCATGGAGGGGCAGAGCGAAGAAGAAGTTGAAGAGAAAAATCAGAAAGAAGGGCCTTAGGAAGGCCGAGCAGGATGTGGCAAGGACCCCAGCGAAGGAGAAGGAAAAACATGAGGAGGCTGCTGATGATGAGCGCAAGGCTGATGAGGACCCACCATGTTTCTGCTTTGAACATATGTGTGATTGTGACCCACCATTTTCCTGCTTTGAACACATGTGTGATTGTCGTGATTTGAGTATATGTCTATATATATATATATATCAAAATATAGATAATGACAATAATCCCTAGGAGAGCTATGCAGAAATACACCTTTGTAAATAGCATATATTAGCTCTCGTAATTTTCATTGATAATTACGAGAGCTAATATATGCTATTTACAAAGGTGTTTTTCTGCATCTTGCACAGGAGCCAGCAGGAATGTTGGTTCGACCTCATCAGCCAACTGGGTGGACCCCGAAGCTCGCAAAGACAAAGAAGAAGGCCAAGAAGTTTGACGACACCAACCCAATGTCCAAGTCAAGACAGCAGCTGGAGGCAGGGATCCCGATCTCACTATATTGCGACAATTCGTGTCTAGCTACTTGTACTTCGGTTAAATTCTAGGTCTAGTGTATGGAATTAATCTGATCTTTGTCGATATATCATGGACAGGCCAAGAAAGACTCCATTATCAAGGACCTCCGGCAGTTGCGGGTATTGGACAATGCCATGGTGCTGCCGACAGACTTCAAAGACATTGCGAGACTTTGCTCATAAGGTTTGTGCTCGGTGTGGCCAATCACGAGAACTTGCTTAATGAACCACTTGCTGGCCAAGGTCCTTCACGATCAATCCTTCCCCGAAGGTGAAGGAGCAGGAGGGTGCTGCTGGTTCGACCTCCATCGGGGTGCTGCTGTTGGGATGCACATCCGATTGTACGTTGATCCCTGCTGTAGTCGTTTGAGATGCAAGTGAAGTCGTTTCAGCTAAGGCTGTCTGGTTGCTTTTATGTGAAACCGGTTCCAAAAGCTCGGCTCGAAGCCATCAACCTGCACAGCCCTGCGGAACACAAGCTGAAGGCCAGCATCCGCAATCCCCTGTATACGCTGTATCTACCCAAGCCCATATTATAAATCTAAGCCCAAAACCCAAATTAATCATGTCTGCTGGAGGCTAACAACAGCGACGGGGTGAATGTCTCCTGGAACAAAGGAAATTTGGGTGATCTCCAGGCCAAGTGCTCCAGCTGCAATATAATACCTATGCGGGTGATGTTTGCAACATTATGTTATACTATGGGTTTTCACTCAGAATATCCTATACCCATATCATAATAATAATGCATAATAAACCGGCCGACTCTTATTAGTGGTGAGGTTTTGTGTCTTAAGCCGAAGTCTAGCTCCAGCAATGTACCAACTGATGAGTGCACATGCAATGGCCCAATGATGGTGATGGCGATGGTCTCAATCATTATAGGTGGTTATTTACATGACTGGTTTAAACATTATCACAATCATGAATCATGATAATAACATGGTCTGTTCCAAGGTTCAGGCTTGCGAAGAAAGCGGCGGGTTGGATGAAGCCGTACTGGCCTCTTCCCGCACCGAAGCATAGCTAGGCCAGGACAGATTCGCCACGTGTGCCTTGGATGTGCTGGTGTACAGCAGGATGTGCAGGGTGATGGATTAGCCCTTGTATTGTATGTAATAAAAATAGCTGTAGATACTTGCTGTTGGGCATTCTTGTGGGCAGCTTTTCCAAATCGCTTGCTGTACGCCAAATTCGGATTGGGATCGGATCTTGTTGACTTTCCAACGAGAATTCCGAAAAAGTGCTCTGATCTCTGCTGTGTGCATTATTATAAATTTAGGAGTGGCGAGGTCAGACAGCATGCAGCCTGAATGCAACATGGCAATCATGTGTGTTCCGTTGGTGGGCTGGAGAGTGATGTACGTAATTGGGGTTGGTGATTACATTTATAAGATATGTTTATGGTTTTTTTACATTATACCCTGCTCATGATCACACTATCCACGTCTGTATGGTCTTTACCCATAAACCCCAAACCCTATTGTAAACCCTAATTAAGGTTTACAATAGGGTTTGGGGTTTATAATCCCAGAATCTAGTCTGGTTTGCCTGGCATAGTTTAAGTTGCATGCAACATAATCATGCCCCCTGGCAACATAAGAAACCTTTCAGCACAAACCATGGATCAGTTTGCGCGAAGAAGCCCATTGTCGCTGTCGGTGTCGGCAGCCACCCTCCTTGTCATGATGGGGGCACCAGCAGTTCTGTAGCTCAGCTGAGCATGATGAGGTCAGCCTATGTTGCAGTTGATATTTGTTGTCTTCTGTTTGCCTATGCTGCTAGCTAGACAAGGATCCAGACGGCAGACTATGTGGCCCAGAATTCTCCACCATCCATGAGCTTTCGGGTCACAACCTTACATGTTTGTTTCTGAATTCAGGCTATATACATCCGGATCTAGTTTGCCCCACTGCGGCTGCCCAGGACCTGATGCACTATGACATGTTTGCTGGGGAGAGAGGTATGCAAAGAGCATATTGTGCCTCGGTAGCAGTATTAGATCTGTCTTGCCCAGTGTATTATTCATACTGTACATCTGACTCAGGTCGTCGGGGCATGAGAAGGCTTCTCATCTGCATATGCTTGCATTTGCATTATTGCCGAGTGCAGATATATAGATGTGTTTGTATGGGGGTGGATGCAGCCTCAACTTCTTTTATGCTTTTGAAGCTTGGCTGGTCTTGCATCCAAGTGACTACATGGATATGCAGCATCGCCCAGATGATGATATCTGCACGCCGCTCCTTGGATGCAAATTACCGGCTGCAGATAACATTATAATGTTGCCAAGAATCTCTTGGCCTCAACCGCTAAGGATTGGTTTTATCTCAGCTGTTCGATGTATCCTGAAGCTGAAGCCCTTGGCCCTGGCAACTATCGGTGTCCCCTGTGGGTCATTTGTATGGATCAACTCATCAGTTGCGAAACGATCAGAGACTAGCCCCTTCGGGAATGAAGAGTTGCCACATGTTTCCACGGGAAACAAGTTGCTTGGATGAAAGTACCCAGGTGAGGTTAAGTTGGTCAGCTAGGGGCTACATGTCATTTCATTCCGATCATTTGTAGTAAATACTAAAAATTATCTAAGGATTGCAGCGCGGGTGTGCCTGTTGGTATTGCTGCTGACAGCTAGACGGGCCTTCTTCATGATCGAGCAACCTTTCTCGTCGAAGCTGACGATGCTGCCGTATGTGCAACACGTGTTTGAGATGATCTCTGGAATGTTGCCAGTGCACAATGTTTTCTTGTCGAGGCCTCTGTCGTCCATGTTGTATGTACAATGCACACATGTGATAAAGTATGTATGAGTTGCAACACACTTTTCGTGTCTGGCTAAGTTGGATGGGCAACTACGGTCACTTCAGTTGCAAGGGCTCTCGAGCCTACAGCAACCTGTCGATGCCTCATGAATGTGCAGTCGATGAGTCGAGGATGCAAGCCATTATAGTTTGCCATTCTCTGATTCCAGCATGCCCAACGAAGGCCCTTTATTGGACGCCTGGCCAAGAAACTCTCCCGATCACGTCGGGAGAAGTTGAAACTCTCCTCAGATGGGGTCGTCACTCGTAAAGCAAGACGTGGGAAAGTAGCTGTGATGCTTGGCTTCGACTATCTATATACTAGTCATCCCAGAAAACTCCGAGCCTACTATACCACTATAAATTAGAAGAAGGGAAAGTAGCTGTGATGCTTGGCTTCGACTATCTATACTAAGCATCCCAGAAAACTCCGAGCCTACACTAGTACGCACTATAAATTATTAGAAGTATGCACATGCCAGCCCAGGACTGGAAGCAGGCTACTGAAGAAGACCCAGGAGTATCCGCGGAAGTTTTGCAAGACAATATTGCGGCTACATGTGAAGTCCGTCGAGTCTTGGCATACTGATATCCCGAGACTTACATTAAATACCCGGCCCAGCAACCGACCCCAACAACTTATACTATCGGTGTCATAGAAATGTGTCAGAGGCATATTATCATTTTTACAAACAACAGAAAAAAGAGGGGCTCCAATTTTGTCTCAAGCCGGGTTTGAGACACAATTGGAGCCCCTCTTTTTTCTGTTGTTTCTAAAATTTATAATATGCCTCTGACACATTTCTATGACACCGATAGTCTTACGTAGATTTTCTGCCAAGGAGCAGAATTCCGAGATCATTCACAAGAAGCTGGACTCTGGGCCACGACTGCTCTTGCAGCAGGGGAAGGCTGGGGAGTAGCAGGGATAATACTCTCACTGAGTTTCATGAGGAGGTTTATAGCTTCGATCAGCATCATATAGGGTGATCATGCATTGAACACTGACACACACACACAATTACTTGCATACTCTCTCCCTCTTTCTCTCTGTCTCTCTGGTTTATTCTAAGTACTCTAGACAGTGAACCCCCGAAGCACTCTAGGATTGCTACAATTGTTGCAGCAATATTGCCACCCAGCTGTAAGAATGTGATGTGCTACATTATACCGAACACAGCTGATGTGCAATTATCCGTGTGGCCATGCAGTTGAAGACAACCCTTCACTGCAAGTACATGGGATATAAAATGTAAGTAGAGTAAATTTATCAATAATAATTAACTATAATATATAGAATTTCAATTATACATGGGATATAAGATGTAAGTATACTATATTCACCATTATAAGTAATAACTCTAATAATAATGAATGTCAATCACAACTAATGTCTATGCAGGCCACACCACCACTGGCTTGGCAGCACGCGGCTCTCGATGAGATAGCAGATTTCCTCCGAGCGGAGCAAGCTCTGGGCCGATATAGACCATATTAATTAGCTATTAGCTCTAGGCTGTAGCCGTGAAGAGTGCAGGGCTCAGTCGTATTATACTTTTAGCTATAGTTCGAAATATGCTCTGGCTAGGGTCCCAGGGGGAGTGTTCCAACTTTTCGGGCCCCGCACTCTACGTAGTGTTCGAGGCATGACCCTGGAACTCTAATTTGAAGTGCGCCGCCTGGGATAATACCCTCCTATGTTGGTCAGGGTGGACAGTAGGGAATACCTTTGAATCCATACAAATCGATCATTTTACAATAATTATAGGAGGGTTGAGCCAGGGCCCAGGAAGCGTGACTTTAGCGTGACTTTAGCGTGACTCTTGCGTGACTGTGCCTATAGTTAGTAAAGCAGTAGTACAGCCTCAGCGTGACTCTAGCGTGACTCCCGCGTGACTCTAGCGTGACTCTAGCTGTGTGACAGAGCATGCAGGAATCTTTGCCTGGAAAGCTGATTGTCATCCCGCTGCAGCATTTGTAGATGCGAGGATTTGGGGAACTTTGGGGTGGTGCTGCTAGTCTCCGAATCATCATGATCAGGTGTCCTGATCTCACGATAGCTCCGTCCACACCCTTTTGATTATATTATGTCCCAGAGTGATATAATCTGCAAACATGCCTAGCAATGGAATATCGATCGAGCAAGCTTTGGCTGCCGCTGAAGAATTGCGAAAGAGAGCCCTGAAAGGAGATACAAATTATTCTAAAGAATATATTACAAGGTTTGGGTTTTGCAAGTTATATATATATAAGATCTAGTATTACGTAGAAATAAAACAACATAATTATAATTAG
Organism: Symbiodinium sp. CCMP2592; assembly: GCA_905221615.1. Classification (NCBI taxonomy): domain Eukaryota; class Dinophyceae; order Suessiales; family Symbiodiniaceae; genus Symbiodinium; species Symbiodinium sp. CCMP2592. The sequence continues at coordinate 358,206 of CAJNDT010002835.1, forward strand.
TGATCTCGACGACAGGAACTGCCTTTGAAGAAGCAGCTCCGAAAGATGCGGCTCCTGAGGCCAGCGAGGCAAAGCCAGCAGCAGTCAAGAAGGAGATGAAGACACCGGCACGTGCATGCAAGGTGGAGCACAAAAGCCCTGCGCCCGGGTTGAAGGATGCTGCGGCTCCAGCAGCTGAGGAGGAGGAACAGGCAAGGACCCCGAACTCCAAAGCAACACGAGGCCGAAGCCAGGATCGCACAACCCCGCCGCATGCACACAGCAGCAACCGCAAGTCAGCAAAGCGTAAAAGGTTGCGAGGCAAGACCCCGTCGTCAGCAAGCAAACCGCAAGCCGTTGCAGTGCCGAACCCCCCGGACAGCAGGAGCAGAAGTGCGAGCCCAGCAAAGCAGGACAAGACACCGCTGAAGCAGCGGAGCAAAACACTGAGCCCCGAAAAGACCTCCACAGCAGGCTCCAGCAGCAGCAATGCCCCAGCAACAGCAGCAGCAGGCTTGACAAGCGAGACCCCGAAGACTGACAACAAGCCTGACAAGCCCGTGGCCGCAGAAGTTAATGAAAAGACGGCCAAGAAACCAGACAGTGTGCCAACTCCAGCAGAAAAGCCACAAACCAAGACACCCAAGACAGACCGCAGCAAGACGCCAAGTCCGCAAAAGCCCACAGAAGCTTCGAATCGAACCGCGACACCCAAGACAGACCGCAGCAAGAGGCCAAGTCCAGAAAAGCCCACAGAAGCTTCGGATCGAACCTCGACACCCACGACAGACCGCAGCAAGAGGCCAAGTCCACAAAAGCCCGCAGAAGCTTCGAACCGAACCACGACACCCAAGACAGACCGCAGCAAGAAGCCAAGTCCAAAAAAGTCCGCAACCAAGACGCCCAAGACAGACTGCAGCAAAAGGCCAAGTCCAGAAAAGTCCACCGAGAAAGAGGCAGAGGACCAGCAGAGTGCGAAGAAGCCTAGGACCAGTACACCGAGTTCAACCCCCCGCAGTATTGGAAAGCGCCGCCACAGCCGCACACCGAAGTCGCCTTCGAAGGCCAGATGCTCTAATTCTATTTCTGAATGATAATAAACATAAGTAGGTAGGTCTATACAGGGTTTATTATAGATAATTATCATATAATAATTGAATACGCACATAGCTATATCCACCACACCCTGAAATTATGATTGTAGTCTGGATGCCAGCAGCTGCAGGTCGAGACGAGCCCAGAGGAGCCAGCGCAGAAGCTGAACAGGAGCAGCACAGTGCCTTGGCTGTTGTATTATCTGTGGCCTCTAATAATTTTGTACTTAATTTTTTATGGGCCTTCGATGGTGGAATCTCAGGGATCGTTGTACTGCTGGGCTTCAGGGTCCCATATATATTGCTTGCATAGTATCGGGTTTTAAAGTTGTTTAGGGGGCTGGGTATGGTGCTTATATACTATTTAATTCAGGTCCTAGCCTCTAATGCTATGTGATAACTTTTTAATGTTGTTGTCCGACAGTCACTATCACCATCAAATGTTTAAATCTGTTTTGTGTGTGTGTGCATCAAATGAAGCCCTGAGCCTTTCCTGTATGTCATGCTGAAGTTTTAAAATCATCCGAAATGCCTATATAAGTGATCTCTCTCTCTGTCTCTCATTGGATATTTTCGAACTATAGTTCGAAAATATCCAATGAGAGACAGAGAGAGATCTCTTAGCTATACCCTATCCAGGGGTTCATGCAATCATGAGATCAACTTGGGACCACACATGTTGCAGAATTATACCAATCCCGGAATTGCCAGGAACATCATCCGAAAACATATAATAACTACTATATTAATGATACGACCAAGAAACCCGCGACCCCACGGACCCTGAATTGGCTCAACCCTAATTAACCCCTAAACCCCCAAACCCCTAAACTCCCTATAAGCGATTATACAAAGTATACCCTGAAGTTATTGTAAGATCCTGATAATTAATTCCAAGCCCCATCAGGCACTGTCGGACCAGAGCTGGGCATCTCCAGGCAGCTCGACGTGGTCTGATGCTTCCTGGGCGAGGCCATGGACCCGTGAGGACTGGTGGAGCTCGGGTTGGGATGATCAGTGGTCGTCCTGGTCTTGGGGCCGGGATGACTCATCGTGGTCTAGCTGGCCTAGCTCTGGTGATGATGACAAATGGAAGAAGCCACGGTGTACTGATGATGATGCTGCTGTGCCTAAGGATGAATCAGCAAAGAGTGCTGCTGATCGAGTGCAAGCACTACTGCAAAGGGGGCACACCATCGACCAGCTCAGCACTGAGGACTTGAAGCAAATTGTTCAGCAAATCGACAAGTCGAAGCAAGGTGCTGCAGATGGTCAGGCTGAAAAGCCAAAGACAGGTGATGCAGAGAACAAAGAGCAGGGTGAAGGTAAGGAGGAGAAGGAAGGAAAACGCAAGGATGAAACAAAAGAGGAGAGGCGAAAACGGCTACATGCTCGCAACATGCGCTACTACCGGAGTTTCGAAAGTTTCTTGATGGCTACAATTATTTATGTTATATACTTCGGCAATCGTTTCTAGCTAGTAATAGCTATAGCTAGTACTCGAATAATGTTCATGGGTTAGAAAAGCTAAGGTGCAATGTGCCCGCGCGAAATCAGCAAGTTGTCCAAGAAAGCCAGCGACGATGCTGGCATGCGCTCCTACCTCTTCGAGTCATGGCTCAGTTCGGGTGAGAACTGGCACAAGAGTTCCCTCCTGTCTCGTTTGCGGAGCAAAAAGAGCGCGACAGCTCGAGGCTTCAGGAAGTGGATGTTGCGGAAAGAAATGGTTGAGAAGTGGGGCGAGGAGATGGCCGATGACATGATCGAAGCGAAAATGACATGCGAGGAAAAGAGAATGACGGAGATTCGCAATTGGCCGGAATGCCCAAAGCGAGAAGTGAAGCAATACCTCTGCCTTTTCGAGGATAGTGCCGAGGATGTTGACCACACCGAGCTGGAGATGGTGCTGGAGGCTAAAGCTGAGGCCTCGTCGAGCTCGAGCTCTTCCAGCAAGAAGAAGAAGAAAAGCAAAAAGAAAGCCAAGAAAAGCAAGAAAACCAAAAAGCACTCGTCGAGCCCAAGCCCGAAGAAGCCCAGCAAGGGTAAAGGTAAGGGGAAAAACAAGCAAAAGAAAGCCAAAGCCGGTGCCAAGGTAGGGAGCTGCAGTTGGGAGTTACATAGGGTTTAGCTGGAGGTTACAACATTGAACGGAACTTATATCTAGGGGCTAGATTGGGTGATTTGCTTGTGCCTATGATCCCTGACACAGGAGCTCAGCCCAGAGGAGGAGCAAGCGCAGGAGGTGAAGGCGAATGCGAGCAAGGCCTATTAAGTTTCTGAAGATTCTGGATCCTGTATATAGATATATTATAATTGCTAATATAGCTGTTATTGGGTTTCGGTTTCTGGGGATTGGGGAATCCTTATAATTATTAGGGGCTTGGGGTTGAGGGTATAAAGCCTAATATAAGGGATTCCCTTGGGAATTGAGGTTTCGGCACTCATACTCGGAATTGAGGTTTAGGGGTTCGGGTTCTAGAATCTTTGATGCAGGCCCTGAAGAAAGCCAGTGAAAGAGTGAAGGCGGCAAGCAAAGTGAAGCAGGAGCAAGCCGTCGATGGCATGTGGGAATCTTATTATTACCTGCTGAAATCAAACTGACTGAAATTTCTTTCAATCCTTATACATAATTGCAATTGTGCTATGCCACACTCAGGGGCGACCATCTTCTGGAAGCGATGAAGAAAGATGTTGAAGCCCAGGCCTATCTTGGTATATTTCAATATACCATGGACATAAGCCGGCACTTAAAGCCTCGAGATCTAGGGGAAACCCGAATTGAACCCTAAACCCCTAAACCCCTTAACCCCTAAACCCCTAAACTCTAAACCGTGGCATGTTTAAGCTCAGGCAAAGATTCTTCAGGATGCACGCGCCGAGCTTCAATCAGCTGTGGATCATGATCAGGCCAGGCTCGGGATAATACCTTATACGGTCGAGGGCTTAGGTTTTGGGGCTTAAGGTTTGGGGCTGAGGGTATAGGGTTTAGCTTTTGGGGCTTAGGGTTTATGGCTGAGGGTAATATAGGGGTTAGGTCCAAAAGTTTTATAATAAGGGAATTAAGGTTTAGGGCTGAGGGTCTAGGGTTTAGGTTTTGAAGCTATGAGGCTGAGGGAGTAGTCGTCTTCGAATTCAGGTTCATGTGGGATCTTGAATCGAAAGTCTTATGATCTTGTTTGGGAATTAGATTATTAGCTTTAGCTTGAGGCTATGAGGATTGTTTGCAACATGCTAGAAGAACTTCGTTTATTGCTCCTATTTCGATTCTAGCTCGAATGATCATGGGGGAGTGTGATCTTGCTGGGGATATAATTTAGCATTGGAACATCCTATGGGTCTTCAGGCTGTGGGGGTTTACTGGTTGCGGGGCTCTTAGTTTTTCATATGATACAAGAATACAGACTAGCTGTGTGTGTATTCCTTAATTATAAGTATTAACACCACTCCCAGCCCCACCGAAAGCTGCACTTGCTTCAAACCCACAAAAACGCTGATCATTCATCATCCCCTAATTTACATTTCAATTAGAATTACAAATACATTGTAGCCCCGGACCATCATTAACTGCGCAGCTCAAAGAAGCAAAAAAGCCCCGAGTCTTGATTCTAACTTGTAGCTCCTAGATAATATATTCCAATGATAACTAGTTATAGCAATAATGATCATTAGACAAAGTACTCTTGTATTTAATACTCATGCACCCCGACCCTCATCCAGGTTGAAGCGATGGCTGATGCTACTACCAGATTGACTGCTGAGACGGCCAAGTTCGAGACCATCCACAAAGATTTCACGAATCGCAGCAAAGGCCCCAAAGCCCCCAAAGGCGGTAAAACAAAGTGAAAGGATGCTGGCTTATGGTGCTCTACCACCCCGAGAAACTTGCACTATGTTTCATCATGTATCGCACTAGCATAAATGAGAGCTGCCTGGGCCAGCATTCCGAATACTCAGCATGTATTCTGCATCTACGTACTGTATTCTTTTAAGTATAACCTACACTATCGACCTGGGTTGCATCTCTAGATCTGCTGTTGTTGCCATGCTGGGGTCTTGGGCGCCGGATTTTGCTTAGATGGGCTAGGGATAACCTTGGTCCATGTCATGTGCTTACGACTGCACGTGCCTGCAACAAACCCGGCTCTGGAAATGTTCGGGCCTAATAGTAAACCTCCCGACCGATCCCCAAAGCCGTGCTATGATGACAAACCCTATGCACAGAACCCCTGAAGCTTCATAGCCTCCCTATGTTTATGTCACACTATATATATATATATCCCTCCGATCAAACATGTTACGACCCCCAGCCCTTATAAACCCGAGCCTATCTAGAAGCTGGGGGCACTGTGCAGCAGCTTCTGCAGCTGTGTTTCCGTGGAAGCACACACGCCACACCTCGGCTGCCAGCAGTGCTTCTAGTTCGGCAGGTGATTTATTTGCAAAGTACCTAGCTCCGCAGTTCTGCTGGCATGAGCTGAGCTGTACATGTGTGTGGGGTTTTAGACACATTGCAGGGGTGCTGTGCATTAGGCCCTGTTGAGTGCTGTGCTCTCGAAGCCTTTTACAATCAAGGGTGTCGATGTCCACACCCAGTCGCGAAAGTGTGCGATCGTGCGGAAAAACATGTTGATGCAGAATGCCCGTGTTCGAATCGCCATCATGATCATCAGATCATGCCATGAGCCCCAGCATAACCCTATGATAATGTCACATGTCGCATCATGACAATGCCAGGAGGGGATACTGATGATGATGGTGATCTCGGCTCTGGGCTGTTGCAGAATATATTGGAGCGAGTATCCAATGGAGAGCCTTGCCATGCAATCAATCTGCAGCTAGTGCACTGAAGATTGTAGCACAGTCGAATATGCACGCAGATCATTCCTCGGCTGAGGCTGATACTGTGGGATCGGCGCTGGTGAATGCTCGTGCCAGCTACGAGGTCGGGGGGGTTATTGACCAGATCAGAATATACAGGCTATTAGCATTTAGGCCCGAATATAGTCTAATAATAGTGGCATCTACCTTGATTGATTCGTGCAGGAGGCTGGCCGCTGCTTCAAGGGCAAAAAGATGTCTCGGCTGATGCAATTCAAGCCTGGCAATGAATCTCGTGACTTCTTCAACATTGTCAAGCTGCCTCTTGTGGCTATGCTGCAGATGCAAACATCAGGATTAATGTTCGGGTTTTAATATGATTTTGGTTGCTTTCTTTTTTAATCCCTATATATATAGATTTTTCGAATTGACCCCATGAGGCACAGGCCTATTATAAATTATTTCACCCTGGTCCCTGAAACCCTATTTCAAGTATTCTATTGTTTCCATAATCCTAGCTTTGATCGCAGAAGCCTATGTCCCATAATTATTATTATTCCACGGAACTGAAAGCGGGGACCTTGCAGGGTTATTGGGTCCATATATACCAATAATAATTACAAGTATAAGTAACACAGAACTTAATAATAAGAAGCCCATAACCCAAGAAGCCCATAACCCAAGGTACCCTCAGAAGTCGAAGTCACTCTCTACGAGGGTTTCGAAGGGGACCGCAAGGAAGTGCAAATGACAATTCCGGTGCTGGATCCACACGAGGTTTTGGATTACGTGCAGTCTGAGCTTAAGCTTGAATGCCCAAAGACCCATGTCAGTGGCTTCTGGAAGCATCTGCGTGAGAATGGGAATGAGTTCGCCAAGTCATTCCCAGGTGATCTCCAGCAGATGACTCCGTTCACCATTTATGGGGATGAGCTGACATTGGGGAAGGATCCTAAGGACAAGGTCACTGGGATTTTTCTTCAATTGACTTTGTTCAAGCCGAAGCAAGCTCGGCAGGGCATTTGGCTTCTTGCAGCTATCCAGGACTCTACGATGGTGCACGATCAGCTGAAAACACTGACGCCTATCTTGGAGCACATCGTCTGGAGCTGCAATCAGGCGTGCATCGGCTCATATCCAACGGTGTCGAGAACGGGCTCTGCTTTGACTGGTGTGAAAGCCAAGAAGGCAGGCCAAAAGTTTTCAGGCGACGCTCGCTGGGTATGTGCTGAGCTACGGGGGGACTGGAAGTGGCATGAGCGCACTCTGCGACTGCTGCGGACCCCGACTTCAAAGAAGTGCTGCTTCTTGTGTGATGGCGAAGCAAGTGATGGTCCAAACAGATATTATGATCTAGAGGACAGTGCGGGCTGGCGAACCACACACCTGGATACAGCTGCTTTCTTGCGAAAAGCCCTTCGCCCTGGACCGAGGAGTATCCTGGCTATTATTATATGTTGCAAAGCTTGCAAGTTTAAACTGATTCCGATCCGAACCCTCGAGGGGAACTCAAACCCAAACCACACCGGCCCAACTAAAGGCCCTTTCACGCTGCTGACGGGCTTCGATATCTCCATGGTGAAGTTCTGCAGCATGCACGTCTGTAATCTGGGCTTGGTGCACACAGCGAGTGGTGGGGCACTGTTCCAAGTCTCAATATGGTAAACTCTTTTGAGTGTGTTTTGGGTTTCAACTCTGAATATTTGACGATCAGTCTCATATTATAATATGCCTAGCCTGCATCCAAGGGAAGTCTTGCTACGTGAGGGCCACTTCGGGCCTTACAATGGGCCTGATGCTGACTGTCTGAAACCATTGCTGGAGTGTGCGTACAATGAATTTGTACAATGGCGCCGGGCCAACAGGATTGCTTGCTCGCAAAAATCATTCACGCCACGCCACTTGATGAAGAAGGCGCATGGGTACTACTTAACGACGAAGGCTTATAATGCGCGCGTGGTGATGGTATGGTTGTCGGCCAAACTGCAAGAGATTGTCCAGCAGAATGCAGCTGCAACTCCGAGCATCAAGCTGCATGCCACGGCACTGCAGCTCTGTTGCGATAATTTACCCAAACCCTGAAAAGGAATGTAGATTTCCAGATCCGCATCATATGTAGATAATATTAGTTCAAGTTTTGGTCCGGGGTGCTGAGGACTGCCTTCGCAAACTGGTTCTCTGGAACCGAAGCGGCGAAGAGGTACTTGCAGCTTCCATGGCAATCATCACTATTTTGGCCCCTATATGTGCTTGGCTTAGCTACTGACTCTTTTAAAGATTATATAAGGTAAAAGCCAAAAAGTTGGAATATGGTTTCAGGGTAGGATACCTTATAATTTACCATAAGGGGCTTAGGATATTCATATTCCAACTTTCTGGCTTTTACCTTAAAATTATAATACAATATAAAGCATTTAAATGTCTGTCATACATGTGGCCTGGACCCGACTGCAGGACACCACGCCAGAGTGATGAGATTTATGCAAATGGGATGGTGTTTCTGAAATGCCTCTCAAGCTCACCCAGCTATCTCATCAGCTGCTTGGGTTCATGATATATTCAGTTCCTGTACCCTCTTTTGTTTCTCCCAAATTCTTCATAATTGCCCTAATTAATATAACCCAATTATTATAATAATTGGATCATCCCCAAATAAATGTAGTTTGACGAAATCATCAGCTGAGGCAAAAGATTGTGTCTTGGATTCTGAAACCCAAATTTCATGCCACTTGGCTGTATATATTAACATCGATCCAGCGACTGGCAACAAGACTCGATATCCTTCTCATCCTGAGGCAATGCTTCATTTGCTGGAGCAAAGCCACAAATGGCGCTCTTTGTCAGAGCACATCATGATTGTTGCCCTCCCATAGTCCGAGAATTCATATTAGCCCTAAACCCTAAGCCCTGAACCCTAAACCCGAAGCCCTAAACCCTAAGCCTTTAAACCCTAAGCCCTAAACCTTTATAAGCCTTAAACCCTAAGCCCTAAACCCTAACCCCTAAGCCCTAAACCCTATAAAGCCTAAACCCTAACGAACCCTAAAAATTAGAGGGTATGTAATTCCGACCCTGAGGTTACAATACTCGATACAGCCACTGCTTTGCTGGAGAAGACTCCATGGGGTGGCTCAAGAGCACCTGAGATTACACGGTATGGTTCGAAATTTTTTTCAGTTCCGGAAACCGAAAACCTTAAACCCTCTAAAACCCTAATTACCAGGACTCCACCTTAATCCTTATATAACCCTCAAAATCGAATATCTCTAGACAAAGCATGTTTCCATCAGGAGTCAGTCTTCGGGCTCCACGGAAGCCTGGTCCATTCAATCGGCATATCATTCGTGTGTCACAGCTGAAGCTCATGGCGGCTAAGCGCCGCTTGACGCCGATCCCCAGCTGTCTTAACAGATGTCTTTGCTGTATTTGTCCCAAAACCCAGAAATCGAACAAAGCCTGCTGATCGATCAAATTTCGGATCCAATCTCCCAGAGCCCAGGCGAAAACGGCGACAAGGATGGAACAGATGATCTGGCTGTGATCATGATCTGCTGTCATGAGGATTTGCAAATGAATGAACCCCGGCTGACACATTTCATCATTTTTTCGCTAGGAATGCATTTTCATAGAACCATATTAGAATAAGTAATATAATTCGTGGTTCGAAGATATGCAGCTGTACCGAGACTCGCTCCCTCACGAGGTTTGTTTTCAGAAGCTTGGTTGTTAGAATCCTGGTAGGTAATAATAATAGGTTTCCTTTGAGGGTTAGTCGTGTTGCAAGGGTTGTTTTATATAATACTTATTACATATATAAGGGTCCCTCAAGGTTTATTTTCCGCTATACTAATAATAGGGTTCCCGTCCAGGGATTTTGGGTTCCACCCGAGGCTGTGGCTGTTGAGTGAAGCTCACGATACTCGATGGCTGTGCCCTGGCTGATTCTATGCCTCTGTCATGCAACTGAACTGACAAACACGAGTGATTTCGGAGTAGCTTAGGTGTTTATGGCGCTGGCGGCTACATGATATCGTTGCAGTCGTGGGTGTAAAAAAAGACGGTGTCCCACTGCTGCTTCTGCAGCTTCGAAGACTTCCCAAATAAGCAACCCTAATTGAAAAAACAGTGCTCGCACTGCTGTAATTCGTAGCTTCTTTGAACAGTCCTGAATACAAAGCATACTATTTCTGTAGCTTTTTCGAAGCCCCTAAAAACAACCCTGAGTGAGAAAACAGTGGTCCCTGTGCTGTTTCTGCAGCTTTGCGAGCCACCCCACACAACCCCTGAAATAAAAAAGCAGTGGTCCCGCTGCTGTTTCTGTTGCTTGTGTGAGCCCTCTTCAACAATCGTGAATGCAGAAAAACAGTAGTCCCACTGCTGCTTTCTGTTGTTTCTAAGCCCACCTAAGTACATCTGAATTGAGAGAAACGATGGTCTCACAGCTGTTTCTGTAGCTTGGTGAGGTGCCTTTGCATCAAGAATCATGGGTCCCAGTACTGTTTCTGTACCTTCCGTGAACCACCCTACAAGCCGATAAGTGTTAAATCAGTGTGGTCCCACTGCTGTTTCTGTAGCCTCTGAACTCCCCAAATGGAAAAAACAGTGGTCCCACTGAGCTTCTCCAAGCCCCCCTCTGGACAACCCTAAAAATAGCCCCTTGACGCAACCGCCTCGATAAACGAGTCGGTTACTAACCGCCTCGTTTAGCCAGCCTGTTAGACTATGAGGGTAGGTCCTTGAACTTCCTTGTGAGCTATGATCAGCTGAATGTGCCAAACATAGCTGGGGCCGAGGCGCTAAATCGGCGTCGCACGCTGATAGAGATGGCGCACCAAGGCCGGCCGGAGGCACCGTCGTATGTTGGTGCCGAGGAGGTGCTGGGACTACGTGACAGCACTGACGGATCGGTGGTGGATCCTGCCATCACTGCGTATGCTGCCAAGAAGCAGGCGGCCAAAGCAGAGATTCAGAAGCAGCGGCGATTAGCGGCGGAAGAGCAGAGGGCCGCCAATACCAATGATGACAAGACGCCAAAGGGTGGTGGCCGGGGGGCGGGCAGAGGCTCGGCCCCCAAGGATGAGAAGTGAGCGGCACCCTGGTGGTCGCGAGGGCGCCGCGGCTGCAAAGAACAGGGATTTTAGCGTCAATCAGTTTTCCCATGAGCCGCGGAAATGTTTTGGGGACATGTTTCCATTGCCTGCTCCCGACGAGAAGGGTTACACTGGACCGGTGGGACTGCTGGGATCGAGAAGGTCACGGCAGAGGGTATCGCGGCGCAGACAAAATTTTCTTGACGAGGTCGACACAATCTCGGCCTTGAACATCCTTGCGGGGTTTGGTGATCAAGCCTCGTGGCCTGGAGCCCCCATCAACCAGGCGCAGTTTTCCGTTTTGTCTCGAGTGAGAGCGGCGCATCAGACAAGGCCGGGACCACCCGAGAGTGAGAGCAGCCAGGCAGCGCTCAGGCAGCTGCTGGCAAAAAGGGCCGGCTATTCTGTGGGCCCAGGTGCTTTAGCCAGTTTTGTGAGGGAGCGGGTGTCGCTCCCACGGGGCCAGGGGGAACCGGTTCAAATCGGGGACCTTCTGCCGCACGAAGAAAGACGCAGACTTGAGAACTTCCAGACCGAGATGTTGTTGAGCAGCGAGGAGGCAGCTGGGGTGATTGAGAGTGGGCGTGGGGGAGAGTGTCATCTAGATCCCGTGTTGGCACGCGACCCTGAAGCCTACCACCAGTTCATCCATGACTTGTATGCCTGCAATCTGATCGGATTTACCGACAAGCCAAAGATCCAGGTAGGACTTTTTGTGGTCACGAAAAAGGGGGAGAAGCAAAGGTTGATAGTTGATGCCAGACCAGCAAATCGCTTCTTTCGGGCGCCCCCTACAACACTCCTGGGCTCTGTTGAAGCTTGGGGGAAGTTGGAGGTGCGTGACGATGAGTTTTTCGTGGCACAGGAGGATGTCCGGGACTTCTTTTACAGACTGGGCATAAGCAAAGATCTGGGGGAGTACTTCTCGTTGCCTGAGGTCGATGCGGAACGGCTCTCCAGAGAGATGGGGAGTTTGCCCGAGGAGGCACGCATTATCCAGAGCAAGGGGCGACGGCTGTTTCCACATTTTCGCGTTCTGCCAATGGTTTTTTCGTGGGCCTTCCACCTTGCTCACGAGGCTCATGTTCATCTTGCCAGGTTAGCTCTACCAGGCGTACCGGTCGCCACCGATCGACGGCCTCCACCAGTACTATCATCCGTGCAGGCTGGGACCGAGAGTGCTATGATGATTTATGCCGATAACAATAACCACATATCCATCAAGAGCCAAAGGGTGGCAACTGAGCAGAAGGTTATGATGGATCGCTTACATGAGCATGGTTTGGCCACCCACGACATCACCGAAGCATCGGGTATTGCAGAAAGCTTGGGTGTTAGAGTAGATGGCCTTTCGGGACGCATCACCGCTACACCTGCTCGCGATTGGAGGCTTTCACGAGCTCTTCGTGGATTGGAGGCCAGGCCTTCAATTACGGGCGAAGAGCTGCAGGTGATCTTAGGCCATATGACCATGCGGAGTATGTTGAACCGGTCCTTGCTCAGCATCCTTAGGCATTCTTATGTTTTCGTGGCGCAGTGCTACACCAAGAGGACGCGACTCTGGGTTAGTGTGGCGCGTGAAATGTTCTTGTTCCGGAGCCTTATGGTGTTGGGGGAGGCAAATGTCATGGCCCCTTGGTCGTCGGACATGTTCTGCACGGATGCCAGCCTCTCGGGATATGCTGTAATGAAACGGTGCCACCCACAGGAGATTCCTTTGTCTGTGCGTGGTTTCGACGAGAGATGGCGGTTCAAGAGGGCGAGTGGCGCACGCGTGGCCCCGAGGACCGCGGCTTTGGAGGGGTTGGATGTGTTCGAAGATGTTGAGACAGTCATCCCGAGTGTGAGCGGAGAAGTTCTGGGGCCCGACGAATTAGTGAAGGGGTTCCCGGAGGTTGCAAGTGGATTGTTGGAGCAGTCTCAGTGGAAGTGTTTATGGGCTGCGCCGATGCACTTCCGCGAGCCCATTCATCAGATAGAGGCTAGAAGCATTCTCTCGCTCGTGAAGCATTTGGCGAAAGACTGGCGATATCACAATACTAGAGTTGCCGTTTTCAATGACAACATGGGTGTTGTGTTGGCAATCTCCAAAGGCCGATGTGCTAGCTATGGACTTCTCAGGCTGTTGAGGCGGCTCAGCGCTCACATACTGGCGACTGGGATACGTCTCCACGTGCGGTGGGTTCCGTCGGAGCTCAACACTGCGGATGCCGATAGCCGGCGGTGGGAACCATGCCGGGGTAAGGGGCAGAGCACTGAATCCAGTCAAACGGCGTGTGGAGGTCTTCGGAAAGAGCGAGGTGACCAGAGCAAATGGCCGTTGCAGGCATCCGGAGGAGCAGGTGGAGATGAACATGCTTCGAAGGAAGCTGAAATCACCATCGGCGAGCCCCGGAAGGACACAACGTGTGGAGCAGAGGGGCCAACTCCGGAAGATAGTAGAGCTGCACAAAAAGAAGAGGGAGAAAGCCATGCGGAGGAAACGGAAGTACATCAAGAAGATGAGAGCCACCCGAGGGGAGAAATCGATCCTGGAGCTGAACAGTGTCAAGGAGCCCCAGAGGAAAGATTACTCGAGGCGGCTAGAGAAGTTCTACATGTTCGCAGACCACTTCGAGCTCAACATCATGACCGAAAAGGGGCTCGACGAAGTGCTGTGCGAGTACGCGGATGCGCTGTTCCTAGAGGGCGAGGACTGCAACTGTGGGCAAAAGCTGTTGGCAGCTCTGGAGTTTCAGATGCCCGAGTGGCACAGGGACGGAGCGCTGAAGCTGCCAAGGTTTCGGCGAGCTTTGAAAGGATGGCGAAAGCTGGCTCCCCCGCAGACGCGTCTCCCGCTACTCGAATTCCTCAAAGGGGCGATCTCCGGAATAATGCTTTTCTTGAAATGCAAGGAAATGGCGTTATTCAACGAGTTCACGTTCTCGACTTACGCGAGGCCTGGCGAAGCACTGCGGCTCATGGCCAGCGACGTGGTGCCCAGCAACAGGGACTTCGAGCACACCGTGGTGATTCTGAGCCCCGTGGAGAGGGGAGAATCGTCAAAGGCCGGGATCTACGACGAAACGATCATACTGGACGACACTCGGGTCAGTTGGTTACCACGCCTGCTTCAGGAACGGGCGGTGGCTCAGATTGCCGATCACGGAGAAGATGCCCACCTCTGGACTTTCACGGCGAGCGCGTACCTCAAAACGTGGAGGCAGTGTGTGGAAATCCTGGACATTGGCAGTTTGGCCAGCAGCCCTTACCAAAACAGGCACGGTGGAGCCAGCAGGGACCATTTGCAAAAGCTCCGCAGCACTATGGACATCCAGCGGCGCGGACGTTGGGCTTCGGACTCGAGTGCTCGCATCTACGACAAGCCAGGTCGCATGCAGCAGGCGATCAACAAGTATCAGGGCGACTACCAGGCCTTCGGCGAAGATGTGAGGAAGAACTTCGTGCAGTACTACCGCAATGGTTTGAAACGGATACCATCCAAGGCGGCAGCGCGAACATGATCTTCTCCGGGGACGCGTTCTTGAGCTTGTTCGGTGGAAGGGCAAAGGCTGCGGAGTTTGTGGCCAAGCAGGGTGGCATCTCCTTGGTTGTCGATGTTGCCCATTCGCCTTGCAATGACCTCGCGAAGCCGAGGGTGTGGAATGATATTTCTCGCATACTCAATAATTTCACTTATGTGGGCATTGATCTGCCGTGTGATACATGGAGCCGCGCTCGCAGGGCCCCAGAAGGAAGCCCCATGCCAAGAGCTCTACGAGGGGATAATCCTGACGACGTTTTTGGGCTACCAAACTTGTCACATGCAGACGCACAAAAAGTTCGAAAGGGCAACATCATGCTGTGGGGAGCGGTTAAGCTTATTCGCAAGTGTCTTCGGCAAGGTATATCTGGATACATGGAGAATCCACTCAATAGCCGAGTCTGGCGAATACCCGCAATACAGAGACTACTCAGTGACCCACGTGTGCATTTTGTGGCTGTTGATATGTGCCGTTACAACAACCCTTTTCGCAAGCCCACTGGTCTATTGGTGTGGAACACTGCCGATTTTCAAATGTTGCGGTGTCGCCCCGGGGTCTGTGTCAGGACTCATCGACGACACGTGCAGCTCACCGGCATCGCCTTCGGCAAGTTCCTCACCAGTCAAGCCCAAGCCTATAGTGAAGCTTTTGCTGCTGACCTCATGACGCGCCTAAGTTTTCACCGGCATGTGCTGAACTTCAATCCCTCCCATCCCGCCCAATGAGCCATACAGGTTATGGGTTTGGGGATCTTGCATCACAGATGCTCATACATAGCACTGTGAGGGTGGTGCTGATCTAAAGTGCATCGCCCGCGAAGCTGGCGATTCATCCACGATGCACCTGACTATGGACGGACACGAAAGTTCGTGCACAAAAACTGGGAGCGCTGCGGAAGCATGATAGCATTGATGCAGGATTGCTGAAGCATCGCGAATTCCGCTGCAAAATTTCAAGTCTCATCAGCTCGCCCTCCCTCCCACCCGGGGATCTTGCATCACAGATGCTCATACATAGCACTGTGAGGGTGGTGCTGATCTAAAGTGCATCGCCCGCGAAGCTGGCGATTCATCCACGATGCACCTGACTATGGACGGACACGAAAGTTCGTGCACAAAAACTGGGAGCGCTGCGGAAGCATATATATATATATATATATATACATGTATATGTGTATTCAAACGCATGCACAAATATACTTATAACCATACATACGCATATGTGCAGATATACACATAAAAATCAATGTATGTGCATATACACATACATACGTACATACATATGTATATATATATATATATATATATATACATATATATGTGACTATATATGTACATAAAGATATATATATATATATATATATATATATATATTTATACACATATGGAATATGTACACGTAAACGTGTATATGTTTCTATGTACGCATATACATACACACGTTCGGTTTTTCAAGAGGCACGTACATGCACACATGTGTAATGTAATGTATGTATGTATGTATGTATGTAATGTATGTATTTATGTTTGTAATTATGTATGTATATAAACACATACACAAGCAGATGCATGTTTGTGTATGTACAGCGATCCAATACCTGAGAGAGTCTGAGCCCTGATAGGCAAACTCGAGAGTGGCAGGTCGGTTGCCCTAAGGGTCCATGTACCCAAATAGTATATACTTTGGGCCCAATGTATCTATATAGGGAGTACTTTAAGGCCAAAGTATATACTATTTTGGTACATGGACCCTTAGGGTTGTCTATTGTCAGAGTGGCCTACCTACAGCTACCTCAACTGAACAGGGTCCTTACAACCCACCCTACACCCTAAACCCTCTTGATGACGACTTTCATTGTCACGCCTGGCAGCCAAAACCTGTAGAACTTTCCATCAAATCTATCCTAAGAGCCTCTTACGCTTAGGTTCGTTTTACCCAAGCACGCGAAGCTGCCACAGGTTATCGGTCCCAGGTCCTTCGCGCCGCCCCGGACTTGCAGCTGCTGGACGAAGAGGTGCAACGCGGGGCTTAGGCCTAGGGTTTAGGGCTTTGGGGTTTAGGGTTTAGGGTGCATGTTTACATGTTGGCCGTTGGCCCTAAAGTTTCAGAAGATTTCGCTTGAGGGAAGGCCCAAGTGCATATTATATAGTGCATGCTATATAGGCATAGGGTACGGCTTGAAGGCTGAGAAGTGAAGATCCTTAGTACATGCATCTGTTTGACTTGGCTGGAACAACTCAAAACCCATACATGGCCAGCATTTCGGTCCAAACTGCCGAAGCAAATGTGTGGATTCCAGGCTGGGTGTTCATGTTTATGGCTGTAGTCACGGCCGCATTTTGAACAGAACATGGTAAGTCTGAGTTGTCATGAGTATCCAGAGCCCTGGCCCTTGGCCGGTTCATGACTGGCACCCCTAAGTGAGTCGAGTACCGACCTCCGACCTTTTCAGGACAAACAAAACCCTAAACTCTAAACAAGTTCCAGGATCTTGTGAATATATTTCTTGCTGTACTCGTCGAAGAGTAACTAAGTAGGTAGCCGGTCAACCTTTAACCTTCTTGGGGTACTATAGCCCCTAGATAACCCTATGTACTTCCAAAGCTTAACCTTTAGCTCCACAGATTCCTTGCGCAATAGGTCTTTTAGTGTTCATGCTCGAAGACCCAAGCAGCACCCTCTAAAAACGTTTAAGGTTGTAAAACCCACAACAACCTTACAGCGCAAACTTCCCTAAACCCTGAAACCCGAAACCCTAAACCCAAAGCCCTGAAACCCCAAGACATTAAACCCTAAACCCTATACACCCTTTCTTGCAGGCTCCGGGTGCCGAGGAGAGGTTTGCAGATCTTGAACGGGCAGACCGGACCTCAGTACTCGCGTGGTGTGTAGTAGAGGGCTAGAGTCTAAACTCCAACCCAAATGGTCCAAAGGACCCGATAATTTGGTACTTGGGTTTCGCATAGTAGTTATGTAGGTTACTATTCTGGAGAGTACATGACAATTAGGTACTTGGACCCTTAGGGCAAGTATTCGTTATAGGGTTGCGTTTTGTTTATTACAAGTTGCTATTCCAAGCCCTGTTCCAAAACGGTAAGGCGCTGGAAGGGCAGTCGAATGTAGCCTAAGGGTTCTTGAAGCGGTTCGTCCAAGGGTTCTGTAACGGTTGAGAATTGATATACCTACGCACTATGTAGATTGGCCCAAAACTTATGTTAACCGCCCTGAGGCCAAAGTATCTACATTCATAGGTACCAGGACGCTTCTACCCCAGACCCTAACCCCTTATTCCTTGGCGTATATACCTCAAACTCTGCCAGTTACCTTGCATTATATAGCTTGAAAAGTTATTATAGTGCTTGTATAGTATAGTATATCGGTCCTGCATAGGTACAAGGGCCCTTGTGGGGGTTCAGGTTTCCGGATGTTGGGCTAACCCCAAGGTTCAGCGACTGATCCCGAGGTAATTTCCGTAGAACGTGTCGTCACCAAAGCCCGAGCCCGGACACCTGAGATCATATGGGGGTTTCCGAAAAATAGGGGACCCTAATTTTTAGTGCCCCAAATAGTAGGATCCTTATCATAAGGACCCCTAAATAAGCTCACCCCTATTTTCGGAAACTCCCATGTTCAATTCCTCGCCAACCCAAAGGCTCCATGTACCTTTATAGTAGATACTTAAGCCTTAAAGGGGGCCCAATATAGGTATTTTAAGGCCTAAGTATATACTAGATGGGCACATAGAGCCTTAAGGCAACGAAACCGTGAAAGCTAAAGTGCTAAACCGCGCACCTGAACCCGAAACTTCCTCAAGCCACAAACCCTAACACAAACCATGACTTATCAACTGTCTCTGAGAACCCTCGTGAAACTCTTACAGAAGCTTCATCGACACACAAAAAGGCCGATGTAGCCCTTCTAGAAACCTCTTAAACTTATAAACACCCTGATTGACCCTTTTACCACCCTTCTAAAAGGAAAACCGCCCCACACAGAAGCCAATACAAAAACCCTGGTAATCCAGTGCTCCGTAAAGCCCGTACAGAACCTATGGGCCTAGATACAATCCTATACGGAACGCAGCCGAAGGTGTTGCCAGAGACTTGGCCTCCAGCCCGAGCCGGGGACACCGAGGCTGGATGCGGGATTTTGTTAGGGTTTCCCCTAAGGGTCCATGTACCCAAATAGTATATACTTTGGGCCCAATGTATCTATATAGGGAGTACTTTAAGGCCAAAGTATATACTATTTGGGTACATGGACCCTTAGGTTTCTATCAGGTTCACACTTTTGTGAATTTTCCAGACTGCGAAGGGTTTGCATGTGGGTTTCGTAGACGGCTATCAGGGATTTGCATTGTTTTTTTGTATCGATGGCTGCATGGTTGAGGCTTAACCTTACCGTTGGTTAGTAGGGAATGGAGGAATGGTAGTAATAGTACTTCTAAACTGTACCCGATTCCTCCGTTCCCTACTAACCAACGGAAAGCTAACGGTTCCATCGAGTTTTGCAAGCTTCTGTGGCTTAGCGGCGTAGCGCCTGTGGTGGGCTTAGGGTTCGAAGTGGCTGGGGTTTTGGGGTGGTGGGGCTTTACCTATAGTCTCCATTGTAGTTCCTTTTTTTGGTTTAACCAATTATATTTTAAGGATCCCATAAGGTATCCCTCTTAATGAACTACAATGGAGACTATAGGTAGGATTGAGGCTTTTGTGTCGTTGTTGGCACAATTTGTCACCGATATGTCGAACCTTCCTGCAGTTATGAACCTGACTGTATTCACCGCACTGGAGCTACGTAGGTTTGAAGTCATCGCAGCACGGCAAGGTACCAACTGTTCAGAAACCCGGCGATGGCCCCTTGGAGGAGTCGGAGGAGGCCTTTACGTGATTTCTGACTGCTTTTGCCCAGGTTTGATCTGCTCAGAGCCTCCCTCCAGGGTTTAGGGTTTTACGGTCAAGGGCTTTTACGTAGGATTTCCTGCATCTGTTTCAGGGTAGGATGTTTAAGTGCAGTTGGTTTACTGGGGTTCGCACGCATTAGCACTGCAACCCTCGTGGTCAGGAGTTGTGAAGTGTAGCTTTCGTCCTCGTTTTCGCTGGCATCAATGGCCGTACTACCCTGAGCCCTAGACTTGACCATGCCCCCATATTAAACCTTGATACAAACTCTAGATTTCGATCTCGATGCTTAAAGTTTTAGGGTTTCGGAAGGTCTGCAGCTTCCTTTTAACTCTGCACTCTTTAAGCTTATGACCTGAGGCCAGGGTCTAGTTATTACAAGGTTTACGAGTTTAGGTTTTAGGGCAGGCTTTAGGAGTTTAGGGGCTTCAAGTTAGAGTTCCATGTCGGGATCTATTATACACCCTAAACCCTAAACGCCTATAAACCCTAAGTCTTAGCCCTGAAACCCTAAACCCCAAAACCCTGTAAAGCCTGAACCCTCCTGTGTAGACCCTAGGCCCTAAAACCCCAAACCCAAGGTCTTAAGGTCTTGGGATGGAGGTCCGCAACTGCATAGCTCTATTTCGGGGGTTCCTTGTTATAAGCACAAGTATAGCATGAGGGGCCCCAGAACCTTATTCTAAGTATTAAGGCCCCTATACAATAATCCTATGAGCAACCACACAGAATCTTTAAGGAGCCCTTGAAAGGACCCCTTATTAAAGCCCCTATATTGGTGTCTAGCTTCGGCTCTGGTGGACGGCACAGGGCCCTTTGCTTTATGTAACTATGAAGCTAACACTACGGGGCCATGAACCTTTAAGGATTCCTTTAAGGGCTTTGGGAATTTATGTTTTCTGGGTTCGTGCAACGGCCTGCGAATTTATCGTTCCTGTAAGGGTTCCTTAGGCGTAGGGCTCCTATATAGATATAGATACAAATCCCACGTATATACTACGTAGGTAAAGATCAGGCATTGGGCTCTCAAGCTAGAATGCCATCTTAGATTCTGATTGTTTCGGCCGCAGGTGTTTTTTTCCCTGATGGGTTTTGCATCAGGGAGTTTTGGGTTTAGGCTTTTGGGGTTCAGGAATTCAGGGGTTTGCGGCTCGAAGGGTTTGGATGCAGTTCTGCCTTAAACCTGCCACCGGTTGACACCCGGAAGGCCACACAGGCGAATCTCGCACGACTCCGAGTCGCGGTGTTGCAGAAGCAGCAGGCTAGTGCAGGGAGTTCCGAGCCTGGGATGTACTTAAAGTTAGGGTGTAGGAATTATGCTTTCCGTTTTTTTTTTTGAGAACTTCACTTTCCACGTATTGCTGATTCCACCCCGATGCAGGTTTTACAATGCGTGTGCACTTACCATTTCTGCTCCAGGTTTGGGGATTGAGGTGGTTGCGGGTTTAGTAGAATCCTCGGGGTACTTAGAAATAATTTTTAGTTTTTGGTTACTATATAATCCCTAAGAAACAGCTAAAATCAGAAT
This sequence comes from Symbiodinium sp. CCMP2592, assembly GCA_905221615.1. Lineage (NCBI taxonomy): Eukaryota > Dinophyceae > Suessiales > Symbiodiniaceae > Symbiodinium > Symbiodinium sp. CCMP2592. The sequence continues at coordinate 379,137 of CAJNDT010002835.1, forward strand.
TGTTACTAGGGTTCTAAGTTCAGTACAGGAATTATAGCAAGGAGCCCAAGCAACTGTTCTGGCAATCATTCAGACCCCTCCACGAATATTACAGGGGCCCCAAATAATCTTAGTAGCTGAGTGGATACACTTTACACTTCTTGTGATAACATTGCCCACTATAGAGCTAAAAGTGTACACTTTTGGGGGGCTCATGAACTCAGCTGCTCAGTGATAATTAGACAAGGGTTTTGGCCCATGATACTATGATTTGTAATCAGGAACCCCCACATAAAAGCATAGGTAATTTGTTAGGCTCCTATATTGTGGGTTTCAAGCTTTTATTTGAAGCATCTCGAACAGAATATGTTGCCTCCACGCAGTGTCAGCGCAGCATGAACAGCTTAGTTTCGTTCACATTGTGATTTCTGCATGCGGCCTAGTACTTAAAGGAAGGTGCTGACCACACAGGTCCAGTTCCTCCGTTTGCAAGTCGCCGGCAGAAGCAGCACAGAATCGACCGACGCCAGTAATTCGTGCCGCTCAGAGCAATGCAGCACATCAATATCAGGATGCTTTCTGGGCAAGAGGTGGCCAGCATACCGGTGGGGGAGTTGACCGACGTGAGGGAGTTGAAGCTGCAACTGCATCAGCATCATGGCTTTCCGACGCGATTCAGACAAAGACTGCTTCTTGGTGGCAACATTATGGACGATTCTGTGGAGTTGAACGCGCCGATGGATTTAGAGCTGGTTGTGCATGCATACTCGGCTATATCCCCGGCGCAAGCAGACGAGCTGGTGGCGGCCGCCCAGAAAGGCTCCGCAAGTGAGGCCGATACCCTGAAACCCTCAACATATGTCTTTGTGAATCATCCCGCTAGACTAGACCTGTAGCCCTGAAGCCCGTTTCCCAGAAGACCTCAACTCTGAACACCTGACTGCAGGTCGAGACGCTGCTGCAGCTGCCCCGAAATCCGGACCTTGCCAACACATGGGGCAGTCGTCCACTGATTGAAGCTTCTGTTCGAGGCCACATTGAGGTCGTTCAGCTCCTGCTGGATGCAGCCGCCGACACGAATGTGTCGGGCAGATATGGCCCTAAACATAGCTTCTGCACGAGGCAACGTTGATGTGGTTCAATTGCTGCTTGAAGCATCTGCTGACAAGGATGTGGCAAACCACGATGGCGACACGCCCCTCAGCGTAGCTTGTGGTTGGGGCCATTTTGAAGTGGTTCAATTGCTGCTGGATGCACAGGCAGATATGAACTTGGAAAATCTCCGCGGCCTCACTGCCGAACGCTCCAAAGAAATTGTTCGTTTGCTGCAGGATGCCCGTGAAGGCTCAACCAACAAACGGAGATGCGACATTGAGCTAAGCACGTCGAAAAAGCCAAGGTAAGTTCTTGCAACTGATGCAGGCATCGCATGAGGACATCAAGCATTCAACCATAACGGCCTGTTTGCACTCTCAGAGCTTCTCCGCCAGCTTGTGCCGGCGCAGACGGGGCTATTTGGGAGTTTCCGAAAATAGGGGACCCTAATATAGTACCCTAAAAATCGTAGGATCCTTATTATAAGGCCCCCAGAATAAGGTACGCCTGATTTTCGGAAACTCCCATTTGGTTAATTCTCTTTCGACCGCCTGAGCTGAGTGGGTTTTTACCCCAGGTGGATCAAGGGACACCCCAGAGCCTCCAAAACCGCTTAATTAAGGAATATGGCTTAAATTATGTAGGGCTTCATATTATGATTTAGGCTATATTCCTTAATTAAGGGGTATTGGGCTCTCTGGGACTGTTTTCCCACCTGTACGATTTGGTTGGTGGTCTCACGAGCTCTTGTCGAAGCTCAAGCCTTGCATTGAAAAAGTGAGCTCTTCTCGGTAAGACTGCCTAATGTTATATAAACCTTAAACCCTAAAAACCCCAAACACACAAGTAAGTGCCCTATAAACCCTAAACCCTAAAAACCCCAAACACACAAGTAAGCTTTACATCCTAAACCATGATCGGGCTTAAGCCCGAATCTGTAAGGTACTTCTGTAACTCTAGGAACCCGCTTAAGGCGAATGCACATCCTGCGTAGGTATACAGGGGCCCTTGAAGGGTTCGGCTTAAGAGAATCATTCACCTGTGAAAACCTACATATTTCGGGTCCCCAAAAGGGACCATAATTTTGACAACTACCCACATTTTCTTATGCTGGGTACGTTCGGGGGCTTGAGGGAGTATGTATGAGCATGTATGAGCATGAAAAGCAACCCCGTCCCCCCTCCCCACACCCCCAACCTCAAACGTCCTATAAACACTAAGCTTACAAAGTTTGCTTCAGGAGGGCGCAGCTTTGCATATGGGTGTACCCCTGACCTCGAAACCTGGACCCGTAACACTCACGATCATCTAGAGAACCCTAAGCCCTAAACCTTACAGGAAGTTGGCATCAAGGCCTCATTTTACTCTCATATTACAAACCACCCCGTATGGCGTACGGCAGGATATCCACAGAAGCCCTCAACACTCCTCAACAAACAACAATCAAAGCGCTTGATAAAACTGTTCCTTGCCTCCCCGGACGACCCCGAACACCACGTAGTTTTTAGTTCGGCGTACAGGGACAGAATAAGGGTGAAGGGTAGACGCAGAGGAATGCAGTTTCCGTATTGGTTGGAGACCACATCGCAACGCTGTTACCCTTTAGTCTGGAAGGCTAACCCTGGTAGAGGCATTCTAGGTCCCCATGTAGTTTACGCGGAAATAAATAAACAAATCAAGCGAGACCGGAAAAACTCTGAGACGGCGCCAATGCGCGCTCCGACATAGCGCGCACGGCATCCTCAAAAAACCTTACAGGATTCTGTGTGTGGGGATTTGGAGTTCAATCACAAAGGCCCCTATATCATGGACCCCTACGATAGATCCCTTATAGAGCCCTTTAAAGGAACGCGTTAAAGGAACCCTATGCTAACTATTATAAAGGCCCCTACATTCGGTGTTGGAACTCTGCACTTCCGAAGATGAGTCGAGGCAGCTGCGGAGGCCCGATCGCGCAGGCAGGCGAGTGAGGACCTGGGGATAGGGGTTTAGGGGTGAAGGGTGTTGGGTTGACCACAATTTTGACAAGCACCCACATAGCGCTTCGCTACAGTCTTTTTTAAATTGGGTCGCAGGGGGTCTGCAAAGGTATTGTGTTTGGCTTTTTTTAGAGCGTACAGTACAGGCTAGTCCGACATTGGCCAAACTGGTCAGTATTATCCAGTGTCAGCAAGAATAACAGAATCGTGATGACAAGCAGCGAATTAGCCACACATTCCAAACCCAAATTGTGATGCATTCCCTTGTCGGTTTATGGTGTTGCCCTAAGGGTCCAAGCACCTTCTTATCATATCCTCTCCAAAATAGCAACCTACATAACTACTATTCCTAAAACCGAGTACCTAATTATTGGGTCCTTTGGACCCTAGGGCTTGTCTTCAACCCTCAAAATACCCAGCGCTTGTCTGTAGGAGAGCTTGGCCGCCCTCCTCGCAGATGCCGTGCCCAACGCTCCAAAGATAGGCCGGCAGCTCCAGAGCGAGCCTCAGACGGACAGACGTGCACCCTTTAAGGCTTACTTTAAGGGTTCCTTTAAGGCTTCCTTTAAGGGTTCCTATAAGGGTTCTATACTTGGGTTCAGGGTTTAAGGCCTTAAAGTATTCCCTACATAGATGTGTGTGTCTCTCCCTTCGGTTGACTGGTTGGTGGTTAGGGGTTTAGGGTTTAGGGATCCTTTGAGTAAGGCTTCCCTTAAAGGTTCCTATGAGGGTTCTAAATGGTTGTATAGGGTTTGGAATTTAAGGGTCCATGTACCCAAACAGTATATACTTTGGCCTTAAACTACTCCCTATACAAATACATTGGGCCTTAAGTATATACTATTTGGGTACGTGGACCCGTCGGGTTTATGACTTCATGATCAATGTTAAGACGTTGAGGACATGTCTGCGCTTGAGTCCACACGGTCGTTGAGGAATCTAGAGGTGACGGGATTGGGAAAAGGTGATCGTTCCAGTTCTGCTGGCAGTTCGTTTGGGTCTTGTAAGAGGTGGCTGCCTGCTCGCTGCCTTGCACGGTCTTCCGTACCGCTTGAAGCATACATAACTGGATTTGGGTTGTTTTCCAGTGGAAAGGCTTTCAATTCGAGTTGAGCCGTCAGAAACACCAAGACCACGAATTCGTGTTCTCACCGCACGGCGACCATGACCATCAACCCGTAAGCCGTAAGCCCGAAGAACCTTGGACAAACCCGACTCCGAAACCAAACTCTAAGCAGGACCCCTAAACCCCCCCAAAAGAATCTTAGATAAACCCGACCTTGGGGGTTTAGGGTTTGGGTTGACTCCGAAACCAAAACTCTAATCTAAGGATCTTAGGCTCTGAACCCCGAACCCAGAAACGACCCTGGGACCCCCGACCCTGCCACTTCAGGCAGGAGCTGCGCATCGTTGCAGGGGAAGCCAAACGACGACAGGCCCCATTCGTCTCTTCCTCGGGTTTCTGGAGTTCAAGTTTTGGGAACTTGCAACTCCCTACACCATGGGCCATGAACCGTAAATCCTAGCGCGACTGTCGATGCCCCAAATTTTAAGATCTTGGTCTTGGTCTTCCGGATGCTTCATAGTCGAGCCTCGAACGGTGAAGAGAGGCTGGCCAGTCAGTACCCAAGATCACCGAGCTCCTACAGCCGGGGGTTTATGATGTTGATGTGGAAGTTGAGGTATCTAGAGGTATAGCAGCATTGCGAGTTAATAGTTTTTTTTTGACATCGTCGGGCCTGCACGAGAGCGGCCTATGTCGTCCTGGAAAGGAAGACACTCTTCAGCTAAGATAGAAGCCTAAAGACTTACCAATATTATGCCTTAAGGTTCCTTATTTTATTTCTAGCATAATATACCCCGAAACCCTCTCCTATGATAAAGGCTCCTATATTACAAACAGGAGCCCACCGCACACAGAAGTTCGTGAGGACCTTCCCCTAGAGTCCTGGCCAAGAGGAGCCCAATGGCGTACGTACCCAGAGGCCCCATAGAAGTTCCTTTTGGGGGTTCATAAGTAGAATTCTATAAGGCAACCCCCAAAAGGAACTACTATGCCATAAGCCGGGCTTTGACGAGGTCAACCCGAATTGTGTAGTATAGAGGCCTCAATAATCTCCAATACTTATTTGGGGTTTCCTTGTGATAATTATAGTACAAGATACCCCAAAACCCTGTTCTAATCATTAAGGCCCCGACAGTATGTACCTAAGGCACTGCGGATACGGTCTCAGGATCTCGGCAGCCGGAGGATTCTTGACGTAGCTATTGCTCAAGATCCTTATAGGGGTTCCTTAAAAGGGGTCTTTATGGGATCTATAGTATACCTGGACCCCAAAAGTATGTAGAAAAATTGCTTTTTAACGGTTTTGAGCCATTATTTTACCTACTTTTGAGGGTCTAGGTAGCATTAGATGAGTGGTGGGCAGCGCGGACAAGTGCAACCACATGGGCCTGCACAACTGAATTAGAGCTTAGGGAGTGCATTGTCGCATAACTATACAAGGTCTATAAGGGCACAATCTTGCCATTTCTAGGCTGGTTTCGGAAGTAGGGTGAGCCCATCGGGATTCTGATAACCCAAACTTTGTTTATTACGTACGTCGCAGGGTCCTTTAGCAGCAAACCCTATGCCCTACTTTTTAACTGCCTGTGTCCCAGAGTATTCAAGCTGCTGCCAAGCTTCCGGAGGCCATGAACGCAGAGCTTAAAACCAAGCTCAGCGAAACCCTGCGCGGCATGCAGCAGCTGGAGGCAGCATGCATGCATGATATGAGCAGAAGTCAGTTTAGCATGCTTCAAAACCCGAATCTAAGAGCACAACAGCATGCATCTGGAAGCTGGTGTCTATACGACCGCCATTCCTCTAGCAGATGTGTGGATTGATTAGTCTTGCGGCTCAGTCTAGAGGCCTCTGGGTCTGTCTGGAGTGTCACGATTACGAACTAATTATGTTACGGTATATCATGTTATAATCTATAAGTGTATTCTAAGTATGTTGCAGTACATGGTGGCATTCAACGGTCGAATCCTCAGTCTTACCCTCAACGGGAGCTTGAACACCACCGCCTCAAACGATTCAATACTGAGGCCTCCCTCAACTAGTAACTAGTATTCTAGTAGCAAGTCAACGCGATTGACCTAGGGACTATATCGATGTCGTATTGTAACCCCCCAAGCCCAATTCTGCTTCTTAAGACGATACTTAACTGTAATCATTAATAATACATGGGTGGTTGTCAAAATTATGGCCCCTTGTTGGGTACCCTAAATACTAGGTGCCGTACTATATCAGGGACCCAAAAAGGGACCAGAATTTTGACAACCACCCACATGAATCAAAAATCCCTCAACCCTGGCGCCGACCTGTCGCTCGAAACCCTACTTGGAGGGTCGGGGGACTTAGTAACTGGTTATTTTAGGGACTTATAAGTACCATAACCCCAATTAGGGTCCCTTTTAGGGTACTTATAAGTCCGAGTCCTTTATATATGAGTCCTTAGATGCCTAGGGATTGTGGTAACTTAAGTTAGATCCCTTAACCCAGAGAGCCCAATACCCCTTAATTAAGGAATATAGATGAAATTATATGGGGCTTCATAGTATGATTTAAGCTATATTCCTTAATTAAGGGGTTTCGGGCTCTCTGGGAACAAGAACCCTAAACCCTAAATTAGATCCCTTAACAAGAACCCAGCCTGAGGCCTCCGCCCGTCAAGCGGAAGAGGAGGTCTACACGGCTCGGCGTGCGTGCCAACGAGTGCGGGAGCGGCGTTTCAAGGTTCGCTTCGAAGTTTAGGGTTTGAGGTTTGGGGTTTAGGGCTAGGGCATAGGCTTTCGTTTTCGGACTTTCTTGTTTTTGGAATGGTGGTTTGAGTGTTAAGCTGCCGGTTTCGAGCCGTATACAGGCAAGCTTCGGTGCAGTATGCACAGGTACAGATTCTAAATCTTGACTCTAGCGGCCTTTGGGGTTCTTGGATTCAAATTCCCACCAGTTTATGGTTGATGGTTTAGCGTTTACTGACATGGAAATAGGTCCGCCGAAAACCAGGATCATGATGGTCGTCTGGGGCCTAATTCCATCTCTCAGTAGTTTGGGTTTTGCGTGAATGGGTCTAAATTTAGGGGCCGAAAGCATCAGCAATCCTGATCCTTGGGTCCCTTACAGCAATTCGAATTCGATTATCTTGTACCCCTTTTTTGGCCCCAAAGCCCCATTCGACTCATTAAGGTCCCTAAGCCGCAAGTAGGGTACCGAAAGATTTACACCTTGTCGGGTTTAGGGACCTCCCTACTTAGAGGATCGGGGGAGATCTGGCAGTTTTAATTAGGTTATAGTTGAGGTAACCAGAGGTATATTGAATAACAAGGTCAGGTGAGGTACCTGGTATGTAGGGGCTTAAATGCTTACATGTACTATTTTGCAATCTCCCTATAATGGTTATGGTATAATGGCCCCCGAACCTTATTCTAGTTATTAAGGCCCCTGCATTAATTTAACTTACTGAGACCCCTGATCTTCCAAGCTAAGCTTACCTTTCTAAGGAGTCATATAGGGAAACCATCATACGGAGCCCTAAAATTAGGTTGTTCAAGGTTTCAGGTACAAAGTATCATAAATACAAATGTGCTGGATATGTTGGCTCCAACACCATACACTTTTGGTACTTGGACATTTGCTAGGGCTGAGGACGTATCTAGGGAATTAGTTTTAGAGCCTTGGATCTAGGGGTTTGGGACTTAGGGTCTTCAGAGTTTGCCTACCAGGCAAGAAGCTTCAAACCCCAAAGCCTCAACCCTGAATCTACTTGGAGGTTCATGGGTAGTGGTAGGTGGGGTAACTATAGTTATAAGCCATATTGGCTCTACCTATAACTACCCATAAACCTCCAAGTAAGCCCGGAGAAGTCCACACGCCAGGCCGCAGCGGAGGCAGAAAGCTTTGCCTCTGCTGTGCAGTCGGCAGTTCGACGCCGGGAGGAAGAGGGAGCAGAGCTTGCGCAGGAGAAGATCCCAGAGAGCCCAATACCCCCTAATTAAGGAATATAGCTTAAATCAGACTATGAAGCCCTATACAGTTTAAGCTATATTCCTTAATTAAGCGGTATTGGGCTATTTGAAACGATGGGCCTCGGATTTGATTGGGTCTTACGGGAAAGGTAGAAATCTGAACATTTAGGAATAATATCCGCTCGCCGTCACTGTGGAATCCCATTCTGGTATATCACCCCACCCCAAAGAGATTCATTCTAATCATTATTCAAGGCCCTTGTGTATATCTTCTTGCGACATCAGTCAGGGTCAATGGGGAGGATAGACTTTCAATGCTCAGCTCAGGCTCACTGTCTAAATGTTTGGCGTTGGGCGGCTTGGAAGTAGGGTTTCGGAGTTCTCCGGGTTCTCTTGCTTTGTAGCGGGAATGCTGGCGGCGAACGTGAACGATGACGGTTTTCTATAGTGCTAAGGCACGTCATACACGTGATTCTGGCTTTGCTTGCCACGAAAGCTGGAGTGACCGGATGACGATGCTTGTCATCATGCTGTTGCTGTTGCTGTGGTTGGGCGATGGTGAGTTTGTGAACATAGTGACATCGTGGCTGTCAGCGAGCAGAAGAGAACGATGATAGTGATGGTGAGGATATATATTGGAGGATGACTGCAGCCACTGCTTTAGCGGACTTTAGCGTGTACCCTCAGACCCTGTATTACGATCCGTATTCAGCCTAGATTCAGTCAAATTTGGTGCTTCTGGCCTCGCACTGGTCTTGAAGACCGGAACATGGACGGCGTAGAAGGTTACCATACTGCTAGTCGATACCAGGCTTACCAAGTACCATAAGACTCATAAGACTCTAAATAGACAGCACACCCCAAAGCCTGAACATGCAAGCCGTCCTTGTCAAATCACCTTATAAGCTTACGAAACCGCTTACCTATAGAAACTGTCAAACCCTAGAAGCCTACTTTACATGGCAGGCCTTATGGGTACTAACAAATTGAAGGTTTATCCAGTCTCTACGGGGTTGCGGAAGAAACTGACGTCACCTTTATCATGGCTCCAAGCCCTGTGAATCCAAAGCCCCAAACCTGCTTCCTAACCCTAAGCCCTACGGAATGTTGCACATTGCCCAACTAATTAAAGGGAACTCCAGAAAGTTGGAATATGGATTAATGGTAGGATCCCCTATAATTTACCTTAAAAGGGGCTACGACAATAATCTTCCAACTTTCCGGCTTCTACTGTAGGATCAACTACGTGTCCCCAGGTCCTAAACCCCAATCCCTTAAACCCCTAAACCCGGAGCATGACCCCAGAGCCTCCAAAACCCCTTAATTAAGGAATATACCTTAAAGTATAGTAGGATCCATAATATGATTTAAGGTATATTCCTTAATTAAGGGGTTTTGGAGGCTCTGGGACACCCTAAACCGAATACTAAACCCAACTAGGTGTTGGGAGCTCTAGGGCAAAAACTGCCGGCGAGGAGAGGGAGATGGCCGAGAGGCTGCTCGTGGAGCTTACGGAAAAGACGGAGGCTGGGTTTAGGGCTTTAGGGTTTCCGGGTTTAGGGTTTTAGGGCTCAGGGTTTTTAGGGTTTTAGGGCTTCAGGGTTTAGGGTATCGGCTTTATGGTTGATTTACATGAGTTTCGTAAGCGTTCTATAGCTAGTACATCGGGACTTCATGAAGCTTCACAAAAGTTTGCCATAGGGTGTACCACAAGTCTCTTGGGAAGTTGTGCGGGCTTTTGGGCTCTTGTTGAGTAATCTAAGTTGCCAGAATAAGGAAACCACATTATTCACCAATTTTACCATAGATCCCAACTGAAATTAAATCCCTGAGCAAGGACTCAGGGTTTTGGGCGAGTCTATGACGCATGAAGGGTTCGAAAGTTTCGGTCTTAGGAAGCTGTGTAACTTTTGTTTAGGGTGTTGGGTTTCGGGTTTAGAGGCTTCTTTTGGGGACCTGATGTACGGCTTAGGGTCTAGGGGTTTGGAGGTTCGTGTGGATTGAGACCTTGGTCTGTCCGAAAAGCCATCACGGCGCAGTAGACAAGTATAGATGCTCGCTGCCCCGAACTATAACACGAAATACCTATAGTCTCCATTGCAGTTCTATTTTGGGTTACCTTATGGCATCCTTAATATATCACTGGTTGAACCAAAAAAGGAACTATAATGGAGACTATAGGTAAGCCCATGGATCCTTTAAAAGTCCATACCCTTGAGGATCTGTTGCCACGGAGTGGCACATAGCAGCTACGCAGCATCTTTTGTGCTCCGGACGCAAAAGCCCTACATGTAGGGTCTATAGGGTACATCCCTAGACCCAGGTTGCTAGCACTTGTGCCGCTCAGTCGCCCAGTGCAATGTTGCACATCAGGATGCTCTCAGGGGAAGAGGTGGCCAGCCTGCCGGTGGGGGAGTTGACTGATGTGAAGGAACTGAAGCGGCATTTGCATCAGCTGCATGGCTGTCCACCTCGATTCAGACAACGGCTGCTTCTTGGTGGCAAACCAATGGACGACTCTGTCAAGCTGGACTCGCCTATGGACTTAGACCTGGTACTGCTAGCATACTCGGCTGGATCCCCGACGCAAGCAGACGAGCTGGTGGTTGCCGCCAACGACGGTTCCACAACTGAGGCCAATACCCTGAAAGCCTGAACATACCTATAGTCTCCATTGTAGTTCCTTTTTTTGGTTTAACCAATAAAAAAAATTAAGGATCCCATAAGGTATCCCACAAAAAGAACTACAATGGAGACTATAGGTATGCCTTTCTGAAGTAGGCCTCTCGACCTGTAGCCCGTGGTTTGGATGACGTCCCAGAAGACCTCAACTCTGAACACCTGACTGCAGGTTGAGACGCTGCTGCAGCTGCCCCGAAATCCCGACATTGCCAACACACAGGGCAGACGTCCACTGATCGAAGCTTCTAATCGAGGCCATGTTGAAGTCGTTCGGCTGCTGCTGGATGCAGCCGCCGACACGAATGCGTCAGACAGCAATGGCGACACTGCCCTAAACAAAGCTTCTGCACGAGGCCACGTTGAAGTGGTTCGTTTGCTCTTGGATGCAGATTCCGACAAGAACTTGGCAGACAACAATGGCATCACTGCCTTGATCTGCGCTGCTGAACGAGGCCACGTTGAATTGGTTCGTCTGCTATTGGATGCCGGTGCTGACAGCAATTTGGCAAACAACGATGGCGACACTGCGCTGATCTGTGCTGCCGCCCTCGGCCACGTTGAAGTGGTTCGTTTGCTATTGGCTTCAGGTGCCGACACGAACGTGTCCGACACCAACGGCGTCACTGCGCTGAAGACCGCTTCGGATAATTACCATTACAAAGTGGTTCGAATGCTGTTGGATGCAGGTGCCGACACCAAGACGGCCCAGTATCTTAGGGGTACTTAGAAATAATTGTCAATTTTTTGTTATTATAATCCCTAAGAAACAGCCAAAAGTGCAATTGTTGCTAGGGTTCTAAGTTCAGTATAGATTATAAGTCCCCTTAATAGGAGTTATAACTATAGTTACCCTAATTATAACTCCTCTTAAGTTCAGTATAGGTACAGTGGCATCACTGGCCTGATGGCAGCTTCTATTCATTTGCTGCAGGCTGCGGGTGTCGACGACAGCCCGACCAGAAAACGGAGACACGACATGGAGCAGAGTTTCTTGAAAAGAACAAGGTAAGCCTATGAACGTGTGCTGAAGGCATCGCATGCAACGACTTGTTTAGCGGATTTTAGCGGTGACATCTGCCTGATTGCACTCTCAAAGCTTCTCTGCGCGTGGCTGTCGGTGCCACAGACGGAGCTGCTTTTGAGTCGTCTCACGAGTTGTCGAAGCCCCATTCCCGGATGGAGAAACAAGTTCTTTTCAATACACAACTACCTAAACCCTGCCCTACCCTAACCCAGAGAGCCCAATACCCCTTAATTAAGGAATATGGCTTAAATTATACAGGGCTTCATATCATGATTTAAGCAATATTCCTTAATTAAAGGGTATTGGGTTCTCTGGGAAGCCTCCATTCCCAGAGACTCCAATATCCCTTAATTAAGATTAATATTCCTTAACTTATAGTAGGATCTCTGGGTTGGAAATAGAAACTCCCGAGGCCTTGGCTGCGGATTCCGCGGAGCTCCGCATGCGCTCCGCCGCCGCCGCAGGGCGGCAGGTGGAATTCTGGCGACAAGAAGAGGAGAACCCTGAATAGAGGGTTTTAGGGTTTAGGGTTTAGGGTTTACAGGGGTTTAGAGGTTTAGGGCTTCAGAGGCTTAGGGGTTTAGGGGTTAGGGTTGAGCAGGAGGCTCCTGAATCCAGCTCAGACCCTGAACCCTACACCGCAAGCCTATAAGTTCCACCAGATCCTACACCAAGCCCTAAAGAAGCTAAGCCCGAGCGCCGGCAGCTTAATTCAGCTTAGGATGTACTTTAAGTGTTCCACAGGATTTGTGTGTGGGTATGTCAATGGTTCTAACTCAGGGGTTTTCAGCCGGCTTATTTACATTGTTGGCTCTTGCAGATGCTCCTCAGCTCAATATTATACGGGTAGTTCCCCAAATTAGGGTCCCTTGAGGGTCCTCTTTGCTGGACTATTTTGTCGACCTAAACATTGACCAGAACCTAGAGAACTACTTGGGGGGTCGGGGGACTTAGTAAGTAGGTGGTAAGTAGACTTATAAGTACCCTAAAAGGGACCCTAATAGGGGTTATGGTACTTGTAAGTCCCTAAAATAACAGTTACTAAGTCCCCCGACCCTCCAAGTACCCATATTGTTCAGGCGCACTTTGCTGGTCTGGGTGGAGGGGTAATTGACTTTCGAAGAGAGAGAGAGAGAGAGAGAGAGAGAGAGAGAGAGAGAGAGAGAGAGAGAGAGAGAGAGAGAGAAAAAAAAGAGAGAGAGAGAGAGAGAGCAAGCGGTGCTTCTACATTCTGCTGATGTTTTGGGGTTCAGGTCTGGGCTTTGGGGTAGTTTTGTTTGGAGTTCAGGTTTTGGGCGTCGAGGGTTTGGCGTGTGTAGGGCTTATGAACGCAGGTGCCTGATGAGCAACTTCACATTGTCCTTCTACTCTGGTGCTTGGTTGCTTCGACAAAGGGGCCAGACGAATCAGGGGCCTAAACCCTAAACCCTGAGCCTGTCCATGCAGTACGGAAGTCTCTTAGCTACAGCGTTCATCAGGTGTTGCAGGAGCAGTTCTGGGGATGCTTGGGTTTAGGGTTTAGGGTTTAGTTGGTGATGTTCTTTTATTGCTTGGGGACTGCACTAGCTGGAACAGGGGACCGAATAAATCAGAATATTCCAACTACTCATTGTAGACTAGAATAACCGACCCCCAAGAGCCTATTCTAATCATTGAGGCCACAATATTACCCTATGCCTCCAGGGACCTGATTATGGGGTCCTTAAGGGGGCCCTGGCCCTAACTATGAGGTCCTTGGAGGGATAGGGTTAATTGGTGGGCCTGTCTGCCAGGAGATGAGTGTTTTGGCCGACCAGGCAGAGGAGGTGCGGCAGGAGCTCTCCAGCGCCGAGCTTATTATAGGGTTCAGACACATAGAACTGGGTTTAGGGTTTAGGCTTCACAAACATCGCGAGCCCCCTGACTGCTAACTCGTCCCTGCTACCTTGGAAACCTTGAAACCTATACCCTAAAGTTCTCAACCCATAAACCCCCGAAACCCTAAGCCCCAAAGCTCAAAGCCCTTAACTGCGCATAGCTGAGGCCGAGAGAACGGTACTGAAGAGTGGCGCGCCAGGCAAGCTTTAGTTCCATATTCCCTAAGGGTCCATGTGCCCAAATAGTATATGCTCTGGGCCCAATGTATCTATAAAGGGAGTACTTTAAGGCCAATGTATATACTATTTGGGTACATGGACCCTTAGGGTATTGGTACAGGGCTGCTAACTACACACTAAGGTAGCTGCCAAGTGCGTTTACGCGGCTTCGATACTGGGCTGTGGCAGGAAATGTAACCTACTTGAAGAGTCTAAGCCATTTACAGGTGGGTAGTTTTAAGGTGGGTAGTCTCCCATAAGCCTTCCATACCACTCCTATAAGGTAAAGGGGTCTTATGGGAGTACTATGGAAGAGGAACTACCCACCTGTAATGGGCTTCTAAAGAGGCTTGTTCGGCTTCGGGGTTCTGCGGGTGTAGGGTTCGCTCGATTTTTGCACGCAAATAGATCAGTTCAATGTTCATGGGTATGCCTGTCTGTCTGTGTACCAAGGGGCTGCGCTTCAGACTGTCAAAAAGAGAAGGATAGAATAGAGTCGGTTAGAAAAGACAAGCCAGCAAGAGAGGTGACGAGTACAGCGTAGCCTAAGTACATGCCCAGAGAACCCAATACCCCTTAATTAAGGAATATACCTTAAATTATAGAGGCCTTAATATTATGATTTAAGGTATATTCCTTAATTAAGGGGTATTGGGATCTCTGGGTGAGATATAGGGCCTTCGGAGTGATCGCTGCTCTTTGTCATCAGCCAGTAGAGACATCTTTAGGATCAAGAATCGAAGTCGCATCCCGTGATGCACTGCACGGCCGGAAGCCGCCTTCCGAAGATTTTGAGACAGGGCAGCTTTGCAAGCTCGAACTTGGCTAAAACAGGCATGTACCTCCGACCTGTGGTGCCATTTTCAATTATTTTTCTGGCCACTAAACCCGAAACCCTAAACCCCTATGCCCTAAACCGCGCAGATGCCGGGAAGAGGGAGAAGAGGCAGATGTTCTCCGGCACTTGCGGCAGGAGACGCTGACCGGTATGGCATAATCTAGCAGACTTAGCCTTTGTACATATATATATATATATGTGTGTGTGTTCACGTATTAACTGTGATGTATCCAATATACAATTTCCTGTGTTTGCACGATCTAATATGATTTCTGATAATACGCCTGACCCCAAGCACCTAACGGACTCAGCATCCCGTATGTCACTAGATAGCCCTATACCCCGCAGCTTTCAACCCTGATATCTACATCTGTCTGTGTTTTGGTTTTGCTGAATTCAGGGTAACATACGGGCCTCAGCAATTCTTCCTGCTTTTCGAAGGGTAATCGACATCAGTAGCTTGAGCAGACTGATTCCTGCATCTAGGACTTGTTTCACATGAGCCACAGACGAAGATCATGGGTTCCTTGATAATTATGGAATTGGGGAGTGAGATGTTTTTACTACTAAAAGGCTTATATACAGGGCTATCATAAGGATCGACTGGAGTTATTCATAGTGGGGATTTGTGGAAGTGTTCAGCGTGTTGAATTATGGTGTTGTTTGTTTCAACATGAGTCTACAGTAGTTCCAGACGTCCAAACAGGTTCGTAATGTAGAGGAGTTTCGAGAGGTGTGTGTGAACCTCAAAAGGGAACTACTTTGGGGCCTGTGGGTAATACTTCGATGCTCCATAGTAGCCACGCTAGTACAAATGTCCCCCCCCCACGCACTAAACCCTAAACCCGGAACTCGTGAGTTCTGCACCGGCACTCTTGAGCCCTACATTCGAGCCAACCGCGTTGAACCCATGCGCAGGAGGCTGCCGCAAACTCGACATCAAGACTCGAGAGAGAGGACTGGTTGGAACATGAATATATTGGGATTTTGAGGATGATTAGAGTAATTATGTCCAAACCCCTACAGTAATTGCCAGGGCCTTTATGTTTGACCCTATGAACTTTCGGCCCTACCCTAAACACCGGATCCGGACCCGGTCGACATGTATGGCGAAAGTTCTCTGATCGCGGTCCCTCAAGAAGAACATATGAATACCGAAAGGTTTAAGGTTTATGGTATGCTGCTAGATGCTGCTACATGACATGTATATGCTATGTAGATACCTGGATTCTTATGCTAACATTTCCACCCGAATCCCGGATACTAAGTCGAGGACGGAGTGCAAGACCCATTGGCGCGACAAAAGTTGATTTCTTTGTTGGCTATGTTCACCAATAGTACTCTATTGCAGTTTTTTTCTTTTGGGGGTTCTGTTATTCCAGCCACACATAAGATCATAAGGAACAAGGGTACCCTTACTATTATTATTCAGGGGCTACGCAGGCACCTAGTACTTGTGGACTGCTGCAGAACTCAACCACCTTCGTAATAGTTCAAGACATGCCTGCACCGGGCAGAAGTACAAATGCGCGGAGTGAATCTCTTGTATTCCCTACTATAAATACCGTCTAATAAAAAAATAATACTAATACACCCGCAGGAAGAGCTCGTCGAACATCATCGCACATCCATCCGCACCGCAGAGACCGCTGCACAGAGTCAGAAGGGACGAGTAGCAGAAATGAGGCCAGGCATGCTGGGGTTATTGGAGCTTGTTTAAGATTGCTTAGGGCCCTGAGCTTGCCGTTTAGAGTTTCAGGGCTCAGGTTTTGGAGCTCAAAAGGTATAGGGTTTAGAACTTAAGGGGTTTAGGGGCCCTGGGGTTTAGAGTTCCGTTGTCAGGGCCTGAACAATTGCTATCGGCGGTGGGGGTCTATTTTGCTTATCCAGAGATTCAGTGTTATTTTGACTTATATAACGGTGCATACAAATGCAGTTTGGCCGTACAGGGTGTAATCGGGCCCCCTCAAATACAAGAAAGCTTCTCTTCAAGTTTCTATTGTGGCTCCATGCACCCGCTTTGCGGGTTATACCCGCAATCACGATACCCGAAACCCTACACCCTAAAACCCAAAACCCTAAACCCTAGACCCCTAAACCCGCAAAGTCCCTAAAGCCGACACACCTAAACCCTAAGCTAAGGGCATCCTGGCCGAGCCTGAACCTGAAGCCCCCGAAAACAAATGCCGCTAAGCCCTTACCCCGACATCCTAAACCCAAAAACCTAATGACGGTACTTAAAGGATCATGGGACTTAGTAACCAGGGTTATGCTTAGGGTAACTATACTTATAACCCCCAATTAGGGTACTTATAACCTTACTTACTAAGTCCCATGATCCTCCAAGTAGAAGGCCCCAAAGGCCCTCAACCCCAAATCCTGGACACCGAAACCTGGGCCCCCGAAAAGCTCGTGTACCAGGCAGCGGCTGGAGTCCGACATTGCGGCGCAGAATGAGGAGCTGGAGGCTACGCGGATGAAGGGGTCAGGGGTTGAGGGCTTCAGGCTCAGGAAGTACTATATAGGGTCACTATAGGCTTTCGACAAGGTCGCCGTTCCCCTTTCTTGGGATTTCGGCGTTCCTTTAACCCTGGGCCTGCTCCGGTGGTTATCCCTAAGAGCCCATGTACCCAAACAGTCTATACATTGGCCTGAAAGTATTCCCTATATAGATACATTGGGCCCAAAGTATATACTACTTGGGCACATGGACCCTTAGGGTATGGTATTCGACTTGATGAGTAGTGTTGCGTGTATTGATTGGTTCTATTGAAGCGATGCGCCTATTTTGTACATTTTGTGGCCCCAGACTCTTCTTACTAAGGTTCCGCAAGACCAGCGTACATACTAAATGGATCGGGCTGAGAGGAGCGAGTGTTCTCCCGAGTCCTCGCAAAAGTGAGGAATTTTAAAGTCTTTCCGCGCACAGGAACAGCTCATAAACGCCTTAGCGTCCGTGAACATGAAGTTATGAGCCCGCTTAGGCGCCTAGCAGGCATCCTGCTCAAGCCTCCTCCAGCAACTCATGTCGATGTCTCTTGTTGGAACCACGGATCATGTTTGGGTCGTTCCAAAGCATTGCGAAAGCCTCTACACATGCCAACCACAACTGTACGTGCCAGAGCAAACACAAGGAGCCCTTCGATTAAGCCCCAACCCAACAGCAGCAACAACGAGAACAACAACAACAACAACAACAACAACAACAACAACAATAAGCTCATGAAGCCTGAATCTCGCAGCACCTTCTTTCCGAAACTACAGCCTCCAAGCCTTTGCGCCAGTAAGCCCTATGCCCCCGAAGCTGCAAAAACGCCCCGCCCCCCCCCCCCCCCTGAGCCCTAAACCTCGAATCGTGCTGAATTTTCAACTTCTCAATCCTGAATCTTTGTAAACCCCTGAGGCCCAAAGCCTGATTGTCCTCTGGCTGGCTTAAACACTTTCAATTCTGGTTTCAGAGTATGCTAACATGCCTCAGTGGTCTTTCAAGGCCAGCCCAGACCATCAAAGGGGGCAAGCCTAAAAGTTGAATCTCTTCAAACTCTGAGTCACAAACCCTCAGTTTTCACCCGCACACCCTCGAAGCCTGAATCGCAAACCGTAATCCCGAAGCCTTCAATGCCCACGTCATCTCTTCATTATCTTTCATGTATATACATATATACATATATGCATGCTATATGTTTATATGTTTTTACATACTTTAAATATACTGGTGTGTGTCTATACATATATATGATTGATACAAGGTTACGAAGCTATGCTGAATTATGCTTGCGTGTATGGAAACCCCGGCAGGCCCTCGCTCGCCAGAGCAAGGCCCGCCGGTCGGAAGAGGCACTTTGAGAGCCGTGGTTTCGTGGTTTAGTACCGGGAGTTTCCACGGTTCCTTTAAGGGTCCCTTTCAAGGGATCTATGGGGATTCTATAGGGGTATAGGGTTTAGGGCCTACTTGGAGGTTCATGGGTAGTTATAAGTAGGGTTCTACGTCCCCTAATAGGAGGTATAGCTACAGTTACCTACTTATAACCCCACTGAATATAACTACCCATGAACATCCCAGTAGGGTTTCGGGCTTTAGGGTTTGGGTTTAGGGCTTATAAGGTTCGGGGTACTGTAGAGCTCGACGGGTAGGGGCTGAGTTGTTTAGGGATCCATCAACCTTTAGTGGTTCATGGTCAAGTACACAGGGCGTCTTCAGGGATTTTGAAAGAGATAGCACTGTTTTTTTTCCGATCAGGGGTGTTTACAATTAGAGCTTTTTTTGTTTTCGGGGCAGGGTGTATCATCGAAGAATTATAGCAAGGATCCCGACGTCTACAATAGAGATTAAGCTTCAGGGCGTGGGGGCTAGGGACTGGTAGGCGTTCAGTTTCCGGAATGTCGGTTGGCTTTTGTACACAGCCCGATTGTATTTCAAAAATGGCGGCGAGAAGAGGGCTGGGGATCCACGATCCTTTCATAATCAACTTCAGGTTCATATGGTTCATATTGTGTCCATAAGTCCATAACGTAATTGACCATTCCTCAAGGCAGCAGTGCATAGCAGTAGCAGTGCATCTGTTTTGTGTCTGCCGCGTGTGGCATTGCAAGGGCTCGTCGTGGCAGATGCCGAAAGTGGATCCTTCAGTTCCGCCGTGTGAGCGTAAAGAGAAGATCGACCTTGCCTATCTCGGACTGCATGCCGCCAGCGTAGACCCAGAGAGCCCAATACCCCTTAGTCAAGGAATATGGCTTAAATCATAATATGAATCCCTATATATTTTAAGCCATATTCCTTAATTAAGGGGTATTGGGCTCTCTGGGGACTCGTCATGACTCGTCGACAGCTCTCATACCGGGCTCGGGTTGAGCTTGCGGGCAAACAGTTCGGGTGCCGGGACAAAGATGCGCCCGAATACGTGGACAGTTCCCAGCTTTGCGTCAAAATTCTATTACATGAAGCGGGGGAGTTTCGCAAAGCTCAAGCTGATGGATTTCCTTGCGATCCTCAATGAATCTTGTGCCGACCGATTCAGTGGCCAGTTCTGGCATTTCTGAGGGCAGCTTCAGGTACAGGTTCTGAAGACCAGGGCAGTAGCCAACCAGGCAGAGTCGTGGCACATGCACTAGGACGTGTGAGAAAGGTACTTGCGATTTCACAAGGACTAGGGCTGGTGCTCCGAAACATGTCGGAACAGATGAGTACCTGGAGCGGTTGACGTCACTGAGCACACAAGCTCGAATATTCCTGAAGCCTTCATTTGGTTTGCTTGAAACACATGCGGACACCAGACCGGTGCCCCTCGTCGATGACCATCCCAATTCCAATGCTCGAACGGCTCGAATCTGCATCTTTGTAGACCTAAACGTTGGATCTCACGCAGACCCTTGGCATGGGTCTAGATCCGAATTGCGATCGCATGCCCGCTATACCCTGCGCTGTGAGCTGTGAGGCCGCCTCGGCAGCTTCCGCCGAACAGCACTTCGCGACCCGTCGTCGGGCCCTTGCCAACGAGACGCGGGCGCTGCAGGCCGTGGAGGGGAAGGGAAGGAAAATGGATTTCGGAGTGTGGGTATTGCTGATTTAGGGTGTTAGGGTTTCGGGTTTAATTAGGGTGTCAGGGTGTCAGGGTGGTACAGTCACTAGGGCTGCGCACGGCTCTCAAACCTCGGACCTTTAGGCCTCGGGGCTAATAACTTTATTGACTGATGACAAGTTAAGACAGAGTTTGCCACAGCTAGATGCAAGAACAGTGCAATTGACAAAGCAAGGCAAGTGAAGAGTAAGCTGGTACACAAGACGCCAAACCAGGGCAACAACAGCAAAGTCAAGACGTTCGTAACTACCACAACAAGCTTTAACATATTGTCAAACAGTCCTGGCAATCTGTTCAAAAACTTAACTACTTATAACTGAAAGCAAAAAGATCGGAGGCCCTAAACCCTATACCCTTTTAGAACCCCTACAGATCCCATTAAAGGGACCCTCAAAGGAACCCTTAAAACTACCCATGAACCTCCAAGTGAGGATTCCTTCAACGCTGCCCTGGCGGCTGCCGAATCGGAGGCTTTCCTGCTTGTAACGTAGTCGTAGACCAGGACCCCCCAAAGACCCTTGAGTAGAGCCGGTATGGCCCTTAGTAGTGGATATTTAGCGTACGAGCTGGGGGGAGAGGATAACCTTTAGCCTTTTTTGGATTTGGTGGTTTTAGGACTTTTGGGCTTAACTTGAGGGTTTAACTTATTCAGGATGCTCAACCCCGACAGGTTTACCCACGAGTAAGTTAACATAGGTTCATGGTCCTGGGTACAGTTGGAACCGGGTTTCTATCGGGGTTCCTTCAAAGGGTTTTCATGTTTAGCGTCCGTCACTAGTGTCTCTACAAGTCTTCCTAGACATGTTTTCTGGAAGGCTTCAAGTATGGGCTTTATATGGGTTCTGTCCGTGTTTTTGGGGCTTCAGCATAGGGGCCTTAGCAGTTACAATAGGGTTTCGGTCCAGGTATTACAATTTCTGATGAATAACATTGGAACGGTATACCAATGCACCGAGTGTTTGCGACCTCCATATTGTCTCATGCACCGGTTTCGCTTGCAGGGTTGGGGATGTTTTTTTTGGTTTAAGGGTTTAGGATCTAGGGCTGAAGCTGATGTAAAGGCTCGGGATTTGGGACTACAGTCTTTGGGATGTGCGCTTCAAGGTTTACCAAGGTTCTTCTATCATGCCTGTTGAATGGCATCATAACGGATGCTGACACTCATTTGCTCGCTTGTCTTCGAGCCCGACCGCGGCTGGCGGGGGTAGAAGTAAAGGGGGGGGGGGGGAAGTTGGCTCCTGTCTGATAGGTCCTAGTCCTGGTTGCAGACTTTTCTTGGCCTGCAAACAGACGAGACACTCAGGTTCGGACTGCAAACAGACGAGACACTCAGGTTCGGATAACGCCAATGAAACCACGGGATTACTATTGCATCGCGCCTTTGTGCGGCGTTACTGGATGCTAACGCCAGGCCCCGTGTGGTGTCAGCTAAGATGGCTTACGCGTGATGCCTACGCGTCGTTACCTGGATGTCTGAAGCGCGAAGCCCAAGACTCTAAACTCCAAACATCTCTGAACCATACAAGTTGCATCCCTCTAAACGTATATAGACCAGATGCGCCCCGATTCCGTAGAAACCCGTCTAAGAAGCCTCGCAGTAACCCGCAACCCTTAATCCGAACCTCCGAAAACGTACTGTAGGGGCCTCAATAATTACCTATACTGTTTTGGGGGTTCCTTCTTATATTTATAGTATATTGGGCCCCAAAAACCTATTCTAATTAATGAGGCCCCTACAGTAGCATTGAGCAGGAGAAAGCTCTTCGCTGTCAGCGGCAGCGAGCAGAGGCCAGAACATGCTATGCAAGGATTCAGGAGGCTTTGGGATTCGGAGGATATTGATTTGGGAGTTTCCGAAAACAGGGGACCCCAATATAGTGCCCTAAGTAGTATTGTAAAGACCAAAATACGGTACCGTAATTTTCGGAAACTCCCATTTAGTTTAGAGGTGAGGTCGGTAGTTTTGGATTTGCAATGTGTTACCAGCTATCCCAAAGGCTCCATGTACCTTTGTAGTAGATACTTAAGCCTTAAAGGGGTCCCTATAGAGGTACTTTAAGGCCGAAGTAGATACTATTTGGGTACATGGACCCTTAGGGGCTAGAATTGCATTTTCGGGGAAACCCTGAGCCCCTGAACCCGGAGTGAACCCTATCCCCTGAACCCTGAACTAAACACTCGAAGCTGCAACAATCCTGGTTTCCCGCTCTATGTCTCCTAAGTACGAACCCAGATCATTGAACCCCCGAACCCTTAATCCCTAAACCCCAACCCCTGGACACCTAAAAAACCCTAAACCCTCAACTCTCAACCCCAAAACCCTAAACCCCTAAGCCAAGAAAGCGCTTTCCCAGCAACCGTTGGAGCGACTTCGTGCCCTCCAGAAGGCCATCAACAGCACCAGCAACGAGAGTTCCAGCTTGGAGGCATTGATGAAGATGATTTTGCATGACCTTAACATCCCCTAAACTGCAACCTCACCGTGATGGAGACCGCCAGGTCCAGCATGAGTTTCCTGCTCTTGAAGACCTACATGGGTGGTTGTCAAGATTAGGGTGCCTTTTTGGGCACCCTAAATATTAGATGCCGTTGTATAATAATGAGCCAAAAAGGGACCCTAATTTTGACAATCACCCACATCAGTTGCAACATCAAGATGGGGTGGGAGGCGTTCCGCTCGGATGTGGAAAATAATATCGAGAACACGTGCCGCTCAATGGGTGCTTCTGCAGGACAGCAACCCAAAGCTCGGGGATTTGACCCCAAAAACCTCGGCGAGGGTTTAGGGTTCAGGGTTTCGGGGGATTACAACACCAGACCTCGGGGATTGCCTTTAACTTGCTTGTAAAATGACTCAAACACCAACTTCAGGGATTAGACGACCCAGGCCTCAGGGATTTGAGCCCGCGAACTCGGGGGATTATACACCCCCTAAAACCCTAAACCCTAAACCCCTAAACGTTGGAGTCGCTTGCTTGGGATTTCGGGGAAAAAAAAATCTCAAAAAAAAACCTAAACAAGAAGCCCAAACCTTGAAGTTTCAGCCGCCTCGTCAGGCTTGCCATGCAGATGAGTCCTCGCTTCATGCGGCCTTGGCATCGGAGCTCGTCTTGGCTCGACAAAGCCAGGCCATGCTTCGTTTAGGGATTTCGGGGTTGTGGGGTTTAGGGCTTTGGGGCTTAGGGCTTGGGGTTTAGGGTTTGGGGTTTAGGGGTTTGGGGTTTAGAGTTTGGGGTTTAGGGGTTTAGGGTTCAGGGTGTGCTTCTCTTGTCATTTGCTAAGTTGGTAGGTCACTGTAGCAAAGCACTGCTTTCCTAGTAGTAGTAGTAGTAGTAGTAGTAGTAGTAGTAGTAGTAGTAGTAGTAGTAGCAGTAGTAGTAGTAGTAGAAGTAGTAGAAGTCGTAGTAGTAGTAGTAGTAGTAGTAGTAGTAGTAGTAGTAGTAGTAGTAGTAGTAGTAGTAGTAGTAGTAGTAGTAGTAGTAGTAGTAGTAGTAGTAGTAGTAGTAGTAGTAGTAGTAGGAGTAGTAGTAGTAGTAGTAGGAGTAGTAGTAGTAGTAGTAGGAGTAGTAGTAGTAGTAGTAGTAGTAGTAGTAGTAGTAGTAGTAGTCTAGTAGTAGTAGTACAATTACAATAATGGAGTGGCTTCCACAATTAATATAGGGTTCCTTGAACAGGTTAAAGGGTTCCTTCGAGGGTCCTAAGGGTTTTAATAGAGGTGCCTGACCAGTAGTAGGAATAAGGTGGTGGGGTATAGGAGGCTGTAGCTACGTAAACAAGGGCTGCTTTGACCCTTATACCCCCTAGGGTCCAAAGGACCCAATAATTAAACCATGGTTTTAGGAATAGTAGTTATGTAGGTTGCTATTTTGGAGAGTATATGATAAGAAGAGTATAAGAAGGTACTTGGACCCTTAGGGTACTATGCTCCTAAGAAGTTTTAGCCCCAACATCGGCCCAACACCTGAGACACAGCAAAGTGACGGCATGCATTTAAACGCTAGCCTAGGCCCAACGAACACATTGACACTAAACTACCCATCCCCAAAGCCCCAAGACTTTGAAACCCTAAAGCCCAGAAGCCTTCAAACCCGAAACTCCAAAACCCTGAAACCCTAAAGCCCTGAAACTCTCAACCCTATGAGCCCGAAAAACCTAACGCCCTAAATTGCGAAACGCTACATACCCTGATGGCTCGACCGAAGCAGGGGGCGCTCAGGGAGGCCGAGGAGGAGTTGAGCTGCAAGCGTGCGGAAGTCAACCTTGTAGAGGCGATCCCAGGAAGATTTGATAGGCTGTAAGTTTTAGGGTTTATAAGATCTAGGGTTTAAGGTTTACAATTTTTAAGGGGTTAGGGTTTAAGGTGTAATGTGAGCTCGCGATTATTAAAGGTCCCCTCAATAGAGCTAAACTCGGCCCGGAACTCAATAATGTAAGGTCCCCTCAATAGAGCTAAACTCGGCCTGCACGTAATCATAAACCAAGGTTTAGGTAAATAAGCACTCCTACTGCACGCCCTGGAAGAGGAGAGACAGAAACAGGCAAGATAGAGGAGACACAGAGAACAGAGATAGCCTGTACTACTGTACGACTAACTGTACTACGACTGTACTACTGTACTACTACTGTAGTACTATTGTGCTACTGTCCTACTAACTGTACTACTACTGAGAGCCCGGCCCCCCAAACAACTTCGACCCCGGCACCCACAAACAACTAAAGATGATCAGGAAGGCGGCACCCCCAAAACTATATCCGGAGACCACATTAGGGTTTAGGACTTGGGGTTTGCTGGTTTAGGTGTTTAGGGTTTGAGGTTTAGTGAATTCTCTGTTGCACCCTTTGAGTTACGTAGGACATTAAGGGTTCTATATTAGGGCTCTGGTAAAGGGGCCTTCTACAGTTTTGGGGTCCTCGCATGTTAGCGCAATCATACTATATTGATTTCAAGGAGCAGAGTAGGGAAGTGCTCGGGCCCCCCTTATACCTCAAGGGGGAAAAGGATGGACCCTTAATGGGGACCCCTACCCTATAATCGGCTATATAATGGGTATATAATGGCTACATGAAGGGCACATACCTAGGGGTCCTTATTAAGCGTCCCTCCTTTTACCCTTGGAATGACGGTTCCTACAAGGCATTGGGGTTTCGATTTCGTTGTCTCCCGCAATCATCGTGAAGCCTTTCCCGCCTTATACGAGAGAGAGTGGCGCCTAGACCCTACATGAGGGCTCGTGGGACTTTATGAGTATTAAAAGTACCTTACTTGGGGTTATAAGTTATGAGTAACTATTTCTATTACCAAGTCCCATGATCCTTTCAGTACATCCTTGTGTCCTAAATCCAGAGCCGTAGAGTCGGTTGGCCCAACCACTAGCAGTACACCCCGCACTTGGGAACTCAAGCACTAAGCTCTACAGCCACAAGCCCTGCCACTTCTTCGTCGCGGTTTCTGGTCAGGGCAGCACGAGAAGGACGGAGCTCCTAGAAAATAAGGATGTGAGTTTCCGAAAATTAGGGGCACCTTATTTTGGGGTCCTTATAACGGGGGGCCGACTTTTTAAATTTAAGGTACTGTATTAGGATCCCCTGTTTCGGAGACTCCCATATCAACTCCACTGAACTTGCTGGCGAAAGTGTAGCAGCTCCCACTTTCCCTTGCAGCGAATGCTTCATACACTCCTGAGGGTAAAGTCACTATTCGCCGAGAGGCTAGTCACCGTTTAGGGTTTACCGGGCTTTGGAGCACCATACTTTAATACTTTTTGGGACCTGCTACTTAAAGGGAACCAATTATGAACAAGAAGTCTATACTTTTTTCTCCCTGGTTACTTCAAAGCCCAGTTTAGGGTATGTATATAATCCCTGAGCCGGAATGGGCCCTGGTAGTCGCACGGGAATCTGCTGCAGACCTGCTTGCTAGCTGCTGGCCGAAGACGCCACCTGATTCTACAAGTTTAGGGTATACATCGGGTTCCCAGGACTCACAGCCATTATGCAAGACATGTGGAATCAACCTCAGGGCCAGGGGATACAGAAACTCGACCCTTGGACGACGCTTTGTTTAGTCTTCTCCGTTCGGCAGGCACGACAGCTGGGCCTGCGGCGACAGCAGGCCGTCGCCGAGGCAGCACCTGCTATGTGGTGGAAGTTCGTCAGCTCGTGAGCTTACCTCCTTCGTTACCTGCTCACCGAGATGCTTAAATCTACCTACTTGCGTCATGTGCTGGGCTTGTGGCCCTTAAGTACTGCGACAAATATGGTGTCGTTGGCGACGGGTCTAGGGGCAATCACATAGAGGTATCCTTTCTCCTTGCTCTACTCCCTGAAGCATGTCTCCTAATGTTGCACAAGTGAAACCTTAACCGAAAGCATGCCCTAAACCCGGTCGAAAGCCTGCAGTGAAGCCACCACGTGTGAGGTACTTGCAGGCATTAGGCCATTTGGGCAACCCATAGCTTAGTTTCATCTACCATGGGACCGATCTGGGCCCCTTACTTGGAGGTTCATGGGTAGTTATAAGTAGGGTTATAAGTCCCCTAATAGGGCTTACAACTATAGTTACCTTACTTATAAGTCCCCGGTTTTCAGGGCTTAGATTCCCTTGGGTTAGTAATCATGGTTTCTAGTTTGAGACATACTGATGGGGTACCTTCCCTCAACTTTTAGGAACTGTCTGGAAGTGAGAAATGGAACTGACAGAACGAAATGAAAGGGTGTCAGGGCTTGGTGTGTTCCTGTAGGGTTGTAGGAAGTTTTGCGCGAACGTTGCGAGACACAAGGCTGATGCCGTGGCAGATACACCTCCGCCGTCTTGATGCTGAAGCTGCAATTGATTTGGACGATGACAGCCCACTTCCAGGTGCAGCTGCAATGGTTCCAGCCGACGACGAGCCTGCGAGTGTGAGGACTGACAAGCATGGAGGAACTTGGTCTGTCCGCCGGAAAGCCAGCAATGGAAAGTCACTTCGCGACATTGTGAAAACGGAATGGGGAGACGTGCCACATCAAATCGTGCGCCACTCCAACTTATGCTACGTCTACTGCAAAGCGCACGAGAAGTGCGCACTTATAACTACCCATGAACCTCCAAGTACAGAGCCCTGAAACATCCCTTGGAGAGCCCCATAAACGTCAGAAATCTCAACGACGAAGTCGAAGGCAGAGCTGCAAGAGCAGTACGTGGAGCCCTCCTTGCTTGAGGCGTCGTCGGGTTGGGCAGGGATTGAAAAGAGCTTTTGGATGGAAGCCTCATGACAGGAGACTTTGTGAGTTGGCGTGCGACGAGATTACTTGGAGGTTCATCGGTAGTTATAAGTAGGGCTATAAGTCCCCTAATAATAGAGCTTATAACTACTTGGAGGGTCGGGGGACTTAGTAACTGGTTATTTTAGGGACTTATAAGTACCATAACCCCAATTAGGGTCCCTTTTAGGGTACTTATAAGTCTACTTACTACCTACTTACTAAGTCCCCCGACCCTCCAAGTATAGTTACCCTGCTTATAACCCTATTTATAACTACCCGTGAACCCCCGAGTAGGGTTTCTGCCATCAGGGTGTGCCAATTCTTGGTTGCGGGTTGTGCCATGGAGGTTGGATTTAGGGAACTGTGTTTAGACTGCTTCCAGATGCGAGGGGCATGGTGAGCCTACCTATAGTCTCCATTGTAGTTCCCTTTTTTGGTTTAACTTAGATATTAAGGATCCCATAAGGTAACCCCCAAAAATAACTACAATGGAGACTATAAGTAAGTTTGCGCCAGAAGCAGGCGTACTCAAGCAGGCAATACCACAGCCGGTTTGGCGCTTCGGGGAATGCCCAAGGCCCTGCACGGCAATTCCTAAGCCGAAATCTGCTAGCTAGACACAATGCAGCAACCCCCTGAACTTACAAGGTCTTCGAGCTGGGCTCACATGAGGGTGCCAAGTGTTACAAATCATAAAATGAAGTGTGCTTGCTAGTGTTTTTGCCTGAATTTTCAAAACTGATGCTGCGTCCTCCTGTTAATACAACACGAAAACGACTACGAAGACGAGCACGAAGACGACTCTGACTATCATTGACTACGACCACCACCATGAGTACCGGTCTGACCGCGACTGCGACTACGACTACCACCACTGGTACTGCTGCCAAGCCTTACATCCTAAGCCCTGGACCTTAAACCCTACTGTAGGGCCTAAGCCAGAAGTACTGAACCTTCTTTCCTAAACCCTAAACCTTAAATCGTCAGCCGAGGTTGAGCCCTATAAACCGTAACTACTGAGCCTTGGCCCAAACCCTGAACCTTAAACCCGACCTGTAGTCTCCATTGTAGTTCCTTTTTTTGGTTTAACCAATTAAACATTAAGGATCCCATAAGGTAACCCCAAAAAGAAACCCCAAAAAGAATTACAATTCGGAGACTATAGGTATAGGAGGGTAGTGGCCCCAAAAAAGAACTACAATGGAGACCATAGGGAGACCTTAAACCCGACGGCCTCCACAGCGTCGAAGGCCGTGGAGTCTCAATTCGCTTCCCTCACCCAGCAGCGCAGCGAGTTGCAGGTGTGGATTGCTGAAAGGGTTTGGGTTTAGGGGTTCGGGTTTAGGGTGTTTTTTCTTCTTGGGATTAGGGTTTCTGGGGTTTGGAATTAATTTTCGGGTTTAGAGCTGACCGTCCACTTTATTGTGCACAACGCTTTCTTGGTGTCTTGCATGAACTCGTAGAGCTGTTTCGTGGCTTGATCCCCTGTATTTTATGGTGCTTTGTCTGTGTTATATGATGGGGCTTTGTCATGCTTTTCCAATCGGTCCTTTCTAGGATTCTAGTTTTCGATTGCTCGCCTTTCCAGAGGAACCGACGACGACCGGCTTAAATGCTTGCGTTGCAATGATACGAGTCCTGAATTTCTTTCTTTGTAGTCCTCCGAAAGTTTCAGCGTTTTGCAAACTGCATTCTGGGATTCTGGGACGCTTACTTGTGGCTCAAGTCGAGTTGTAAGTCTTTTCCAGCGCAAGTTCCTGAAACCCAAACCTCCAAGTGGTCCAACATACCCCGTGTGTGCGTGTGCGTGTGTTTACGGATGTCGTTTCAGAACTGCAGCAATATAGTTTCCAAAGAGAGAGTGCTCATGCAGAAGTCCTCACCAGTCACTAGGCGTTGCTTTACTTCGCGACGCGACAGGACTGTTTAGGGCTTACGGCCTTAGGGAAACTGAATGCCTACTAAGAACTCTAAACCCCCTTATAGTAACCCTTACAGGAACCCTTAAAGGAACCCATGGTTTAGGGCTTCGGCGATTAAGGGTTTAAGGTCAGATGTTCTTTTCTTGTCTAGGGATCAAGGAGGTTCCATGAAGGCTCCGGGGCTTTTTGAGCGAGCTTCCAAGTGAAGTCAGGTGCACGGTATCCCCAAATTCTGGTACATACTGTTGATGGACAAAATCCTGCAGTACTCTTTATAAGGAATATACCATAGTTCCCACAGTTTAGAGTCCTTAGGGTCATGCAGGATTTCGTCCATCAACAGTATGACCCAACTGGTAGCAAGAGCTTCAGGGTCGGTTTAGGGTTTGGGGTGTGCTTCTTCTTATCGCTCCCCCCTGCCAGAGTCGAAGGCAACTGACTGCGAAATCAGAGGGGAGGCCGAGCCTGAGCAGGCTACGCACTTAGCTAAGCTAATTAATGAAACTCGTTCTCAGCCTTCCCCAATATGAGCTGCCCTAAACCCTAAACCCCTAAACCCTAAACCCCCAAGCCCCTAAAACCTACGAACCCATTCTAAATGGTAGGGCCTTTGTATCAGAATCATTAGAAGGTGCACGTCGACATGTGGACTTTGAACCTCTTTTGGGTTTCAGCGGAAAGGGTGCTGAGCCCCCGCATCGTAAAGTCTAGGCAAATCTTCTCTGATGATTCGGAAGGTATCCCATAAGTCCCAATAACTGCACAAGTGAGCATTCGTGACAGGCTTCTGTCGCGAGGAACCGCGAAGAGGCCGCGAGCTGCACAGTGCAGAGAGGTTCCAGTAGGGTTTAGGTTTGCGGTTGTGTCAACGTTCGAGGGCTCCGTCTAACAGCGTGAAGGGTTTAAGTCCTGGATAGAAGATTGAATCTTACCCAAAAAGATTATTCCTTGGGTTCCCAGTCTCACCTGTACCCAATATACCCCCCAAACCCTATTCAAACTACTAAGTCCCTTATACTTAAACGTACAAGGCCCCATTGAAGCCCTTCAAGAAGCCCTAACTAACTGGAACCCTAAACCTTTAACCCTAAACCTAACTAACTAGAACCCTTTGGGACCTGTGGGTTAAAGTGCCGTTTCTTACTTCCAGAAGCCCAAGGGGACCGAAAGGAACGGAGATCCCAGGTGTGGAAGCTTACTTATCGTATTGGATGTTGTTATATTATACGATGATGTTATATCACATTACTACATGACACTATATAGAAGAATACTTGTATCACGTTAGATATTAGGGCTCAGGGCTGCGGGTTTAGTGTTGACGGTTTATCTTTTCGAGCTCGGCGCTTCGGACTGAGGATTTTGAGTTAAGAGGGTGTGCGGAATCCTCGTCAGCACACACGACTTGTCTCCGGTATTTATATGTGGGTTGAACAAGATTATGGGCCCTTTGGGGGTCTGTACTATGGTATATTCCTCATGCTAATACCGTGTGCGCGTGTCTTGAGTTATGTGCTGTTTGTGTTCCTCCCCAGGCTAAGCCAAAATAGTCGTTTATGTCCGTAGGGAAGCGCACATACCCAGAAACCTTATACCCTACACACCCTACATCCCGACCTCCTACAGCACTCCGTTTAGAACACGTATAGTACCCTCCACCAGCTTCCAGGAGAGTCGCGCGGAGGAAGCCTTGGCCAGTGCTCAGAGCCCTGGAAGGTGCGGGAGCGGTGTAGGGCTTTCCGGTTTTGGGCTTTGGGGATCATTAGTTGGAGTTTGGGGCGCTGAGGCTTGCGCCGGGCTTTGGGGTTGTCTGATTGCTCGCTCTGACATATGTACTGCAACCATAGTTCTACCACTACTGATACTACGACGACGACTACTGCTACCACTACTACTACTACTACTACTACTACTACTACTACTACTACTACTACTACTACTACGACTACGATGACGACGACGACGACAATTACTGCTACGACTACGGCTACAATAACGACGACGTCGTCGACGACGACTACGACGCCGGCTACGACTACGACTAAGGCGAGTACGATTACGGCGACGACGACTACTACTATGCCTGCTACTACTACTGCTACCTGCCTGCTACTTGCTACTTGCTACTTGCTACTTGCCACCTGCTCCTGCTACTGCTACTGCTACTGCTACTGCTACTACTACTACTACTACTACTACTACTACTACCACTACTACCACTGGCAGGGTCTCAATGCATGTAAGCGGTATCGACGCTGCAGCTTGGTTGCAGCTCCCTGGCCAGATTCCCCGATCTGTTTTGGGCTGCGGGTATTGCACCAGGCTGCAAGAAGAGCTGCTTCAGGAGCAGGCCAACTGGTTATGGGTTTCGTGTTTAGGGGTTCAGGGTGTTGATCCCAAGGTAAAGCATCTGATGGTGAGAGTTTGATAACGCCTTTTCAAGGCACTTGGTGTGAGAGGCACTAGCACGACCCCAAACCCAAAAACGTAAAGCCTGAACCCTAAGCCCTGAGCCCCATAGCAGGAGCCTGAACCGGGCCCAGGATGTTCAACACACTGCAAACATTCGCCACGGGGCCAGCGAGCCTGAAGCTTTGGAAGCTCCCTTCCTGTAGCACTCGGGGCCCGCATCTTTTACCCGCCCTCGATGCAGCTGTATCGGTGCTTCTCTAAATGAGGTTCCTTTTTGGACCCGAAGTTGAAGAGCTTCTGCAACTTTCGCGGGGGTCTATAAGGATTAAGGTCTTGCCTTTTGGGGGGGGCGGCTGTTAGGCTTCAGGTTTCAGGATGCTACGGCTGTGGGGCTAGGGATTCTAGGAAGTCAGAAATCAGAAAACGGTGCGGGAGGTTGCAATCCTTGTCAGGGCTGGAGGGCTTGAAATGTACTTGTAGTCTCCATTGTACTTTGTTTTGGGTTCTACCTAATAGGACCTAATAGGATTCTAAGTATACAAAACGGTTACACACAAAAAGGGAACCATACGGGGCCCACTCTAAGGGCGCTTCTATACGTGAACCGCTCTACTAACCCCTAACCTTAAGCCTCTAACCCTACACCCCAAGCTTCAAGATCCAAGCCTTAAACCCCAAACCTTGAACCCCAACCTTAAATCCCAAAGCTTAAGCCCCAAACCTTGCTCTCCAAACCTTAAATCCCAAAGCTTAAACCCCAAACCTTAAATCCCAAACCTTACATCCCACAGCTTGAGCCCCAAACCTTGAATCCCAAACCTTAAATGCTAAAGCTTAAACCCCAAACCCTAAGCCCCAAATTTTAAATCCCAAAGCTTAAATCCCAAACCCTGAACCCCAAGCCCTGCTCCGCTAGGCCCCAACCCTGCCGTGGATCACGCTCTGCTAGGCCCGGATGGAAGCCCTCCAAGCTGAGTTCCACGATGCCGACCAACAGATGGACATAGGGTTTCTAAACGGTATGCACTTCGGTAATATAGGGTTTTGATATGGCTATATAGGGTTTATATGATAAGTTTATATGGGTGTATATAGGGTTCGTATGTCGGGTTGATATAGGGTTTACCTTGCTTCAGGCTCCAGGGTTTAGGCGTGTAATGCAGGTCTAGGAGTTCCAGGATTTGGGGCTTAGGTTTACTAGGACCCAGAGTAGGCCCTTATTCCCTTTTTAGGGTTTAGATTCCCTTATAAACCCCCTTTAAGCCAAAAAGGGCACCCTTTTTATTCATAGGTTACTCTTAGGTCTAGTTACTAGTTTAAGTTTCCCAAGCCCTAAACCTGGGATTTAGGATCTACCGGCAGTTGAAATAGATTCAGCAAGATGTCTCGGCGTCCAGTTTGAAGGGTGAACATACTCCGTTTTGCCGGATTTGGGCGCTGGCACTGCTTCCTAAACCCTAACCCAACCCCTAAACCCTGCGGCGAGGACCTGCTGAGCAGTGCACTGCAGGAGCTGCAGGAAGAGGTGCCAGAGAGCCTTTTAAGGTTGCATGGTGGGGGTTTCAGAAAACAGGGATACCTGATTTACGGTATGTTTGTAAGGTTCCTAATTAGGGGCTATATGAAGGTCCCTTTTACTGTGAAACGGCCATGTAGCAGCTCGATACGGTGATATGGTCGCTCCCTTATGACCTTTGTATTTGCCTCGTGCGATCTGTTTCGGGACCCATTTGTTCTTGCGGCTTGAGAATGTAGGAGTCGAAATATGTATACAGTGGCACTGAGATCCACTGATAGTCCGTATATGACTTTAGTTTAATGAACCCCAAACCCTGTTACCTTGTCCTATCCTGTTCTCGCGATAAAAGCTCTCCATTAGCTTAGTTGATATATATATAGGGCTTAGAGTGTAGGGTTTATTTATAGGGTTTCGAGCCGAAGGCTCGTGGGGCATGAGGAGTATCCGAAGCTTGACGCACGGATTCAAGAGGGGAGAGAGTTTAGGTTTTGGGGTTCCTACTTCTTGAAGCTGTCTTCAAGTGGGGTTCTTGGCAGATTGCTGCTATAGGGGCCTTAATAATAGCCTACACAATTTTGGGGGTTCGTTATTATAATTACAGTATAATGGGTCCCAAAGCAATCTTCTAATATGTGACTTTGGGATGTTGTTTCCACGTTCGGTTGTCTTCTCTGTCAAGTCTTCAGTCCTAATATCGGGGCCTTAATAGTTAGAATAGGGTTTGGGGTATATTGTAATAGTGATAAGAAGGAACCCCCAAAACCCTATTCTAATTATAGAGGCCCCTATATTAAGCCCATTTCGGACCCCGGTGAAGTTCTGATGGAACCCTGGTTTATAATATTGTGTAAAATAATATAATAGAACAGATTACTTGCAATACAACATGCAGCACCACCTATAGTCTCCATTGTAGTCTTCTTTGGGCATACCTTATGGGATCCTTAATATATAATTGGTTAAACCCCAAAAAGGAACTGCAATGGAGACACACAGATCCCCTAAACCCTAAACTCTACACCCTAAACCGAATCAAGTACATCCAGTCCAGGGATGGCACCATGCGGTCGGCCTACAAACACGCCAATGGGAAGATATGGGAGTTTCCGAATATAGGAGACCCTAATGCTTTACCCTGAATAGTAGGATCCTTATGTTCAGGACCCCAAGATAAGGTGCCCCCTAATTTTCGGAAACTCTCATATGCTGCGCGATCGCATGTTAGATCGGGAGCTGCGAATACAGCGGACCGCAATGTGGGAAACAGCTCAAGACACCGTGGGAAGACGACATCCACGACGTGCACCGCTGTAGCAAATGCAAACAGGCGGGGGAAGTAAGCAGCGCTTTGTACAGCTCAGCACAGCTCCCCGCTGGTGGCACCATATCAGCACTGCACCTATGCTATCATTAATACAGTTCACTATGCTTGCTGATTTCAGATATGACAGGAGTCCTGAGCCAGTACTGGGCTCGTGTCACGGCCAACGAGAGTAGCCTGCATTGTCTTAAGCATCTGGAAGCATGGAAAAAACGACGCTTGCAAGCCTACTTACAAGGGTACACACCCACCATGAGAGTGTGTGTGTATGTCTGTGTCTGTGTGTGGGTTTTCATGTATAGCAGCTGTCCAACTACCCATTTATCCGTTTCTGGACGTATCCTCCTCGTCTGCAACCCGCAGCTGCCGTGCAATTAAGAGGAGTTCGATGTTGCCGATGCGCACAAACTACAATGTCGACCCTGATGAAGGAGGTGCCCCAAGAAATTGTGGATCCTGCTAGAATTATCACTGGAGCTGCTCCTAATTACCCAGCCAGCGGTCCAATTACATGATTCACGATGTCTTGCATGTCCGTTTCATGCACCTCGTGCCCCCAAAGCGCTGTAAACCCGAGTCGGAATCGTAAACCGAACAAGCCCTGAGCCTTCAAACGCTATATCCACCGACCCGTAAATCGAACCCAGAGCAACGAGAGCAACAGAATCTATATTACGAGCCCCCAAAAGAGGCACAGGTTGTTTGATCAGCTTTCGGCACTGTAGGCCCTAACCCTAAAGGCCTAACACCCTAAATCCCACGAGCTCAAACCCTAAATCCGAAGACTTTAAAGCCATAAATCCCTAAAGCCCTAAACCCTATAAGTCCCCCTTAAGCCCTGTACCCTAAACCCTAGAACAGTCACTGAGTGCTTGAAGCCAGGCCACTACTCGCGACACCGCCCGAGCCAAGCGTCAGAGCGATTGGCGCAAGGCTGAGGCTCAGGTGCGGAGGGTCGCGGCTAAGGTAAGGCCGTATAAGGGTTCTAGAAATGTACTCAGTTATAGGGGTATACGGGTACAAGGTGTTTTATGATTACTGGGTTCCCCTACCTTATTGGTTGACTCAACAACTCAGCCCAAGCTGTCAAAAATTACAATGAGAGCCTGGATCCTGCAGCACGCGAAAGCCCAAGATTTCTCAAACCTTAAGCCCATAAGCCCAAGGCTCGAAAGAAGTTCTACTACGTTAAACCTGGAAATCGTAAACCACTGAACCCATCAGCCCCAAGCCGACTCTTGCCGGGTCTCCTAAGTTTTTAGGGTCCTGGATCTATTACAAAATCTCTACATAATCCTGTTTAGGTAACTAGAGGCTTAGGGCACCGTAAACTTAAGCCGTGTGAACAGGTGCTTGGGCGTCTGGCAGATGCCAGCTCTCAGGCGTGCTGCACAGGGCACCCATGTCTCAAAAAGTTGGGTTTTGGAGGGTTTAGGGTTTCAATTAGGGCTTAGGGTTTAAGGGTTTAGGGTTTTGGGTTTGGGGTGTAAGGTTTCGGGGTTTAGGATGTAAGGTTCAGGCGTTAACAGTTCACATATAACTATGCATAGTGTATTGTAGCATATTTGGGGCATAGCACGGTAAGTCGTAGACTTGTATGCACGTTTGCTGTAAACCGCAGCACAGCAATGGTCATACTACCGAAAATGCAGGGTTGAGGGTTCAGGGTCGGTGTGTCTTTTGCGCATGGGATGCGTTGTTGGAGAGCACTGGTGTTCCGGATATAGTAGAGTATACGGCATTCGAAGTCAAGCTCGAAAAGGTCTTTGTTGTCTTTTCTTGTCGATGGTTTTTTAACGAGTATGCTATCGTAGGCTAGAGCCCTTACTAAATCTTTGCTTGCAGTAGGTAGTCTTCAACATCCCTTCTGTTGTGGCGTTGCTCCGAGCTCATACAGAAGCGTGGGCAAGTCCTAAAACCATGAGAGGGCAACGGGCTGTAGGGTTCATTTAGCGACACTCTCGTGCTGATGGCCGGGGATGAATGTAGGATTACGAGGGTGCTGTTGGCAGAGACACTGTTGATATTGGAGCTTGGCCAGTTGCTACTTTCGTTTGTCGCCGTCGTGCAGATAGCATATTAGCACATCTCCTACGGTCTTTGTCTAGTATCAGCAGTTTTGGCCCCAAAGCGATGCTACCAGTTGTTCCCCAGTGAAGTTGGCCCTTACAATTCCTGCCACATCTTGCATGCCACGCCCACCAATGACTTTATTCTGTTTTCCCTTTTGATACCGGCTGTTGCTTTCTCCATCGCACAGCTCCTAGAATAACCTAGCCCTCAACTGCAGTTCGCGATTCAAAGCTACAACTGCAGCCATTTTGGTTCAACTCGGGTCACAGGCGACACCCCTTGCCCAGACCCGCCTGTCTACATGTAGGGACTCGACCAGACAACGAGTATACACGAGTCACTCTATCGCAGGGGGTTCCTGCCATAATGCGCCCCTATAACAGAATCAGCCATGTTGGGAACGGCAACGCAATGTGCGAGTTGCAACTAATATCTAGCAACATGTTATGCTGTTCTAAATCGTGCTACAATATGCACCAGAACTTTATTCTATACTATATAGAATATACACCCCCTATGCTGATCATTCAGCCCCCTTTCCCCATGTACTTTCTCGCTCTGCTTGCTTGCCTATCTCTGACCTCAGCTTCTGGTTTGGAAGAAGCCGTCAGCTTTGAGGACTCTGGGTTGCTCTTAAGGTACCTAGGGTTTAAGTTTTAGAGTTTAGGGTTTAGGTCTAAGCCACAACCCTAAGCCCTAAATCCTAAACCCTAAAGCCTGAACCTTAAACTCTAAGCCCTAAATCCTAAACCCTAAACCCGGCAACCCAGGATTCCAGTTGCCAGCATGGGGTATCATTGTTGCAGCAGGGCTCTCGCAAAGTTGCCGCTTGACTGGGTTTGCCCCGGCTCTTTCAGGCCCCCAGTATACCCTAAAGCCCCCTAGTAGTTCCTTTTTGGGGTTCATATATAGAATCCTATAAGGTAAGCCCAAAAAGGAACTACGATGGGGCCTTAGGGTAACCCCTCAAACACCCCGATACGGTGGGTTTGAGACATAGGAGCAGCCCAGTATGCTGCATCACCCCGCCACCCAAAAGCTAGTATGTCTTGCTTGCAACAGGCATCCCAACATGGGTCCACGGCTTTGAAGATACCATGTCACGGTACCTACGTGTATGTATAAATAATATGTTTATACATATATGTACATATTCATGCCTTTTTATATTATAACGAATTGTATTTATATATATATATATATATATATACATACATACATATGTACATACTGTAGATGCTTCTTCAATCCAGCCGCTAAGGTTGCCTCGTCGATAAGTTGGGAAGGCGAGGTCAACCAGGTCGCGCTGGACCATGGAGTTCTCTTCAACCCGGGCACGTCTCGAGACTGGATGCAGAGTTGCTGGATGTTCGAATGGTCATTTTTTTCCTGTATGCTATTGTTGTGTTTTGATCTTCCAGTGGCCCAGTTGTTGTTTTGTTGATTTTTGTGTGTTTCTTTCTTCCCGTGTCTTCGAGGTTCCCAGGTTTTGCGAAAAGCCTGTTACCTTTCAGTCAAGATTCACAGGTAGGCTCCGTATTCTGATTCTACCGGGGGATGCCAGGTTTCGAAAGCGTCGATGTCAATGGTCGCTACTGTTCCCTTTGCAGCATGCCCCCGAAAGAGCGTGCGCCCAACAAGTCCTACCTGCAGCGCAGCGACTGCGGCAACAGCAGCTACTGGGAACACCCTGAGAATGGCAAGCTGCCCCTGAGCACCTTCATGAAAGAGGCCACAGAAGAGCACAATGTGACAAATGGTTGGTGTGAGCTCAACTTTGAAAAGGGCTGCGCTGATGCTGTCTACAACCGGGACTACATGTTTTTTGCCAAAAGCGTGGTATGGCCTAACAGCTCAGTAGCCTCTTATGACCAGCACTTCTGCTACTACAACGGTTGGCTGTCCCCTGAGATCAGGGCGTTGCAGCACGACTACGAGGGCCTGTCTCTAGGTTGCACTGTAAGAATGGGTAGTATTATTAGGGAGACCCCTTAAAGGGTACCCCTTCTGAACCCGACTTCTGGCTCTCCTAAAGGGGTCCTATTGAGAGGGTCTATGTCCCCAAGGGTCCCCCTAATCCTAACTCCCAAAGAAAAGTTCGAAGTGAGTTGATAGCCATAAGAACTTGCAAAGACCTATACAAACTTCCTTACACACCCCGGCCCTAAGCCCTGAACCCTAAATACCTAAGCCCTTGACCTTGTTGGTTTTTGAACTCCGCAACTGCGACCCAGGACTGCCAAAGCCACTGAGTTCTGCAACTCAGATCATCTTATCAGGCTCGGGTCAAAAGGCAGCCGGGTCGTTGTTAAAAAGTGGCATTTTCGTGCTTCTTGTTGCAGGATCCGTGAAGCAGCAACAATCAGGTTCAGATTTTGGAGAGGTCCCACCAAGAGTCAGGTAACATCACCTTGAACGAGATGATGGCACGATTTCAAGCAGCGAAGCCTGGCAGTGCTGGCAGCCGACCGTCCATGGATGATGCACATTTCATTGCCGCATGGGCGTGTGCCACTGGGTTCGTGTTAAGTTACGATGGCATAATCAGGTAACGCTGCTTATTATTTACTGTAGATCCCGACTATACCCTCAAGCCTAGACTACGACATGGTAACTTTTATTAAGCTTATAGGGCTTATGGTTCCTGACAAGAACCCAGGCCATGGGCGGCCCGGCCTGTGATATGGCCTACTGTGCGTACACCTTCTGCGTGAAAGAAGACGGTAGCCTCGGCATCTATGATGACTGCCCGGGGTGGGACCCTGTCAGAGGGATGCCAATAGATTAAAAGTGCAGTCCTGGAGGGACAGTGTGACGAGGTGGTTCAGTGGTTTGTTACTTGTTGGCAACAGCAACTTTTGCAGTAACGTGGAACGTAGCAATGTCACCAGGATTGTCACAGTGAGCTTGGCCAGCATCACTCGGCCAACGAATGTGCCTTCCAGAAAGCCGGGAAATATTTCAGACGGGCGTGCTGCCTTGGCAAAAGGTTGGCGCATGCAATGTTGGACCGGAAACCGTTCGTTTTTCAAAGGTTGAGGGCTGCGGGTTACAGTCTTTGGCATGCAGAGGGTGTTAC
The DNA here is from genome assembly GCA_905221615.1 of Symbiodinium sp. CCMP2592. NCBI lineage: Eukaryota > Dinophyceae > Suessiales > Symbiodiniaceae > Symbiodinium > Symbiodinium sp. CCMP2592. The sequence goes on from CAJNDT010002835.1 coordinate 418,969, forward strand.
ACATGTATTCGTCTGTTCGGGGTTCGTACGGGTTTAGTGATGTCCATCTCATCTTCCAGTTTGGTTGATTCCATGCAGTAGCTAATTACTATCATTTGCTAGTCTGCATGGTGTTGCAATTATTCCTCTCATGCTTGGCTTTAACCCTAAGCCCTAAATGGTGATTAGGTGCCGGGGCGCCGAATATGCCTGTCACCAGGGTTTTTCATCCGATCATCCGAAGGCGACTTGAACACCCTAAACCCTAAACTCGAAACCCTCAAACCTACAAACCTAAAACCCTAAACTCAAACCCTAAACTCGAAACCCCAAACCATAGAAACCCTAAGCCCCGCACTCAAACCCTGAACCCCCAAAAACTCGAACCTTAAACCCTATAAGCCCCCCAAAAATATCAAACCTAAACCCTATAAGCCGCAAAAAAAATCAATACCCTAAACTCTATAAACCTAAAACCCTAAACTCAAACCCTAAATCCTAAACTCGAAACCCAATTCAGGATATATGCGCTCGTTATGAGGATCATGACTTCAGGGATGACCACGTCTTCTGGTCCCAGTTTAGGGTTTAGATAGTTTAGATTAGAAGGGGCCCCACTCTGTAATAGTGACTATAAGGATTATATAAGGGCCCTACTATATTCCTGTTATACCACTATTACAGGGTGGGGGAAACCCCTTCTAAGGTTTAGAGTTTAGGGTCTATATGGGAGTTTCCGAAAATAGGGGACCCTAATATAGTACCCTAAATAGTAGGATCCCTACTATAAGGACCCCATAGTAAGGTACCCCTAATTTTCGGAAACTCCCATATAGGGATTGTCTGGAGGCTTCCCGATACACAGACCCCGGCCTGGTCGTGTTGCAACCCCAGAGACTCCAATATCCCTTAATTAAGAAATATTCCTTGAATGATTTTAGGCATCTACTATCCCTTAGTTAAGGAATATTCCTTAAACTATAGTAGGATCCCTAAAATCATTTAAGGAATATTTCTCACTTAAGGGATAATGGAGTCTCTGGGACAGGAGGAAGCCGCTCAAGAAATGGCCGGTGCGCTGATGGAGGCTTCGCCGACTTCTGCCGGGACCTAGTGTAACCCTAAACCCTAAACCCTAAACCCTGCCTAGTGTAAGGTTATGGGCCTGTAGCCTTCTAAACGTATTATCACTGCTCCCTAGCGTTCCAAAATCCAGCCTAAGCAGTACTGTCTAACGCCCACAGCCTTGAATCGCAGTAACCCGAAAACTCTAAAGCCTTTATCCCTAGGCCATACACCAAAGGCTTTAGTTTCAAGATTCGCTTCAACCTTCACCTATCCGACGGTGTTTGTTGGGTGACGGGGAATTTGGTTTCTTCAGGCTACAGCTCAAAGAGAAAAGCTAACTAGCGTCAGGGCAGAATTTAGGGGCCGGAATGATGGGCAAGAGTGCCCTTTTCCTCGTCTTACCTTTGGTTAGTAGGGAACTGAAGAATGGTAGTAATAGTAGATATAATTGTACCCAATTCCCCCATTCCTTACTAACCAAAGGTAAGTCGTCCCTCATAGTTTTAGTCATCCGGCAATGTGCCCCCCCAAGCCCTTTACTCGATCTGGGACTTCGCCTTTGGTTCACCCTGCTGGAAGGATGTATGACCACCTCCCTCCCGTATGCCTGTCCTGGCTTTCAGCCCCCTTAGAAATCCCAAACCTCGAACCGTAGATCTTTAGTCTACCATAATGGCCTAGTCACTAGTCTCAAACCTGCAAGTCTCAAGCCCGGAGCATACCTAACCGTTGATATTGGAGGAGCTGAGGAGCCAGGGGTGATGATAATCCCTACTTAATAAGCAGCCAAATAGCCAAGGGAACCCCAAAACCATTGGTTAGATTCCTTTCCGGTCTGGCCTGCTACTCTCCCTTTCTGGTACTTTGCCTACGCGGCAGGGGCCAGGCTGGGTCTGTTGATGTACACTTAGGGGTACTTAGAAATGATCCTTAATTTTTGGTTGTTATAATCCCTAAGAAACTGCTAAAATTTGATTTTTGCTAAGTTCAGTATAGTACAATGGTTAAAAAAACATAGTTCTGCATCCAACAACTGCCCCACGCCCTCACAACTCAACCCCTAAACCCAAACCGCCATGACAAATCCCACCCCCCCAATTGCCTAAATGACGAAGCGCCCATGCAATCTCCTAGAAGGTAGATCCTTCCCTGAAAATCTTTTTCAGTGGTGCAGGACTGGTGTAGATTATTTTGGGAATGAAAGTGAACATCTCCAAGTAGTTTTGGGGCTCCTACTTTCAAAGCCCACCTTCTAAACCTTCAAACATATGATCAACGAACTCTCGCTTGCTAAGCCAGCGACCAAAAAGTGCAGGAGCTGGACACACTGAACCAGGACACCAAAATCTAGCGGATTGGGGGTTTGTGCAGGACTCAGGATTAGTAGCAACCAGCGATGTACCGCCTTCGGTTTAAGATGCAAGGTTGAGGGTTAGATATTGAGGCATAGGTGTAGGGTGTAGGTTTGAGGATGATGGAATTGAGTGTTTTGGGTGTGGGTTTGAGTACCCAGGCTGACGATTAGGGCTGAGAGTTCATGATGAATGGTTGTTTGAATGCAGGGTTGAGGCTGTTTGCTTGCTCCGCCCTTGGTCTCATCAACGAAGGCTTGGCTGTTTGACGCTGAACAGCCTAAACACCTTTTTAAACACGAAGAAACCTTATCAGACCTGCAAAGCACACTGACCTTCAGAAACTGGCGGCTTTCATCACCAATCTTGTTGGGCGTGTTTCTCGGGCTAGCTCTTTCTCGCTTATAGCGCCTCGATCGGATCTGGATGTCGGGTTGAGGGTTCGCGATTTAGGTTGTAGGGCTCGGAATAGGGTTTTGCCCCTCGCCCCCCCCCCTCCAACTCTCAACACCTTAAACACCCTAAACCTCAAAACCTCAAACCTTTAAACCCTACCCTCCCCCACCCTCCCCCCCTAAACCCTAAACCCTAAACCCTAAAGCCTCCTCCCCCACTATCCGACCCTTCTCCAGTTTTTGTTTTAGGTCCGTGCCCCGGTAGGAGTCGTCGCAGTTCGACGAAGACTTCCTCTGGCTCGAAGGTCGAGTCGATGAGGTACCTGGGCTTAAGGGAGTTTAGGGCTTAGGGTTCCGTTAAAGGGCACCACAGGGCTTCCTTTAAGGGATCTATAGGGCTTAGGGAGTTTGGGGCTTCAGAGGTTTAGGGGTTTAGGGTTTTGAGGGGTTGAGGGGTTTAGGGGTTTAGGTTTTATGAAGGGGTTTCGGGTTTAGGACGTTAAGGTTTAGGGTTCCGGGCTTTAGGGCTTTAGGGTTTAGGTTGTCGGAGTAGATGACCTCGGTCTGTGTAAGATAGGGGCCTTGGTAATCCAAGTAGGTGTCCCTTAAAGGGTTCCTTTCAGGATTCTATACTGGGCTTAAAGGGTTTTAGCACAGGGGTTTTCATAGTTACAATAGGTGTGTATGTATTAGTCATATAGTAGTAATTTCGGACGCTGGGTAATCTTGGATTTCTCCTGACCCTAGGTTTCGCTAAGACATGAAGTCTTACCACTGTTGGCCCTGAAGCACGAAACCTCACTCGGCCTTAAGTATCACATGCCGCTTGGATATCTCAGGGTTGACAGCTAACCCAAAAGGTCCCTACATAGTAGACTGTAGAGTTTCTCTTATTGGAATTACTATTATGGTTTGGGCAAGTATGCCCCCATATAGTCACTTAGGACCCTGTGGGGAATAAAAGGGTCCAAATCACTTATCGATTAGGGTAAGAAAGGCGATGCGTTCAGTACTTTCGCAGCCTCTACATTGGGAAAGATTTTGCCTGAGACGTTGTGGTCTGCGTCTACTTGGGGATTCCTGGTCGGTTAAAACCACAGAAATAGCTGCGAGTGTTGCACTACAACTTACTGCACAATTTGTACTGGGTACCGACGCTTGCAGTACACGGGATTCGTACGGCAGTGCGTGCAAGCCACAAACACAGAACCGACACTACTGCACTTTGAGACTCCATGTGTAGAAGCGAAGATCTTTTTAGCCCCTTTAGCTTTCCGAAGCCGAAATGTTGTCCACTGGCTGGTCGGGACCGGCAGCATAATCCAGACAATCCCCTAAGAGTCCATGTACCCAAATAGTATATACTTTGGCCTCAAAGTGCTCCCTATATAGATACATTGGGCCCAAAGTATATACTATTTGGGTACGTGGACCCTTAGGGATCGTTGTGGACACCAAGCACTCTCAGACATGTTTGTCCGGAGGGCGACGAGGCCATGGCGCCAAACCCTCATCCCCAAAGCCTAAAAACCCTGAACACTAAAACGTGTGGGCTTGTCCAACTCTCCTGGGGCATATGTGCCTTGTAACTGCTGACCTTGGGGCCGGTGCAAAAAGGAGCTCAAAACAGTACCATACTTCGGCCGAGTTTTTTCGATCTGTGGGGGCAATGTGCAGCAGGGGGCATCGAGCCATTGTCAAGTGCGAGCGATCTAGTCGACGTTCTGGAAACCAGAGGAAACGTGGCACAGCCGTTGGAAATGCCCAAGCAAAGGAGTGTCTAAGCAGGCAGGATTCCGGTATTTTCATCTTCGACACCATGTAACTCCGAGTGAGCCCACTTGCACCGGTGGGGACGAATCGGAGGGCGGGCCTTACAGTCAGTGGTTTAGAGCAGATTAAATCTCGAAGTCATCTCAATTCCTCCGATCGTATTGTGGATGTCCTCATGCCAACTTCCTGAGAGGGAGCCCTGATGTTCATTGGGTTGGGGGACCCTGAACACAACCCCGGGACCCCGAAAACTAACCAACCCTATTCCCCTAAACCTGTTCTCTATCTATCTATATATATATATATGTGCACATGCATACATATGCCCTGCTTTTGACGTAGCAGAGGCACGCGAGCAGTGGTCCCTCGCAGATGAAGCAGAGGCAGCATGTTTTGTGCAGGGTTTACGGTGTTGCTTCACTTTGGCTGATTCATGTACAAACTGCTTTCTGAGCATCGTTGATCTTTTGCTGCTAGCAGCATGATCATGAACTATACACACAGCCTCCAAGCGCTGGGGTTCGCGGCTCAAGAGCAAGCTGGATCTTTGCCGGCTATCCACCCAAGCAACACATAACAGTCGTTGGCATCAACAACTCCCTGGCCCACCGTCTGACATATGGGCATGGGAGTTTCCGAAAATCAGGGGAGTACCTTATTGTGTGGTCCTTATAATAAGGATCCTACTCTTTAAGGCACTATCTTACGGTCCCCTGTTTAATTTCGGAAACTCTCACATATCCGTCCCGGCCGGAATCGAGATGATGCAAGGTGGCTCTGCAACTGGATCCCGACTTTCAACCCCACCTAAACCCTACCTATAGTCTCCATGGTAGTTCTTTTTTGGGGGCTACCTTATGGGATCCGTAATATATAATTGGTTAAACCAAAAAAAGGAACTACAATGGAGACTATAGGTAAATCTAGCTTGTCCCAGCAGTGAAGAGGCTGCCGAGCTGGCCGCCGTGGAGACACGCAGCATGCGCAGTGCTGAGGAGGCTCCTGAACTAGGTAGGGCTTTGGGACATTTTATATTTTCCCTTATTGGGCTTAAGAGGATCTTATTTACTAATATTTTTCAAAGGCTTTAAAAGCCCCACCTAGTGATGTTGTTGCAGACCGGCGGTAGTCTAGCAGCAAGTCTGGCACTTCTGCGGTTTTGAGCTTATTCCTTGGCCTCAGAGCCCAGGTCTGAGCACTGAAAGCCAGCGCTGCAAGCGGAACGTGTTCAGGGTTGAAAGGTTCGCAGTCATTGTCTGTCATGGACACTGTGGTGATCCTGAACCCTGAACCACTGTTATCAGGGTCATCCACCCACAACACGGAACTAAAGAGTTGAAACTTAGGTACGGCCCCCTTACAGTAAGAGTCTATAGGGCTACTATTAAGGTCCTAATATATTTATATAAGGAATATTACTGAACTATTACTGAGTGGGGCCCGTACCCAAGTTGAAACGTAGGTTTCGCTAGCTACGTTGTTGAAGGCTGGCTTGGGGCTTGGGCCGTGGATCTGGGCTTCAATTGCATGGTCTCTTCTGTGAGTAACTAGGACCCAGAGTAGGCCCTTATTCCCTTTTTGTTAGGGTTTAGGTTCTCTTATCACCCCCTTTAACCCAAAAGGGCACCCTTTTTATTCCCAGGTTACTCTTAGGCTTAGGTAAGGTTACTGAAGGATTACCCAGAGAGCCCAATACCCCTTAACTAAGGAATATACCTTAAATCATAATATGAAAGCCCCTATAATCTAGGGTATATTCCTTAATTAAGGGGTATTGGGTTCTCTGGGTACTACAAGGCATACTATAGGACACTATGGTTTACTATTCGGGCTCTGTTAGATCCAGGTTGCTTTCAGGAATTAACCCCTGTAGCAGACTCTAGCAACCCGTAAAGCGAACTTGTGGTCGTAGTCTTGTACAAGCCTAAGCCCTCATTTTGGTTCAGTGTCAAGGGCAAACAGTGCAGTATATACATTCCGTCTGAAAGCCTTACAGAGTACATAAAGAACCCTTATGAAACTTGTGTAGAACCCTTATAGAACCTTTCTGGAACCCTTATATTGCAACTCTTTTTGTACTGCACCCTTCTTATCATACGGGGAATAGAACCCAAACCCTACACCCTTTATTAGTACTATTACAACTATTACTATAAGTAATACTACTACTGTTGATATTCTTAGAACCTATATGGTACCTGGCAGATGGAGCACCAGCTCGCCTCCCTGAGTCGGGCCTTGGCTCGTGAGCTGCAGAAGCGCGGAGAGGCTCACGGAGGGGTTGGGGCAAGTTCCCAGAGAGCCCAATACATCTTAATCAAGGAATATGGCAAAACAAATAATATGTGGTTTCATATTATGATTTAAGCTTCAACCCTTAATTAAGGGGTATTGGGCTCTCTGGGTTTACCTGGCCCCTAAGGAACCTTCCTTTTTAGGGCTCCCTAATATGATTTCTTTATATAAGTCCTTAAGAAGGTAGGTTACTTGGGGTTAAGGTGGGGCTTGAGGGTAGTTTGCCGTTTCCTGTTAATGGTTTCGTCTTCTTGGAGTGTTATGATGTGGGCACGTTTAGTAACCCAAGAAGGAACTACAATGGAGACTATAGGTAAATCCCTAAACCCCGAAACCTCGAAGCCTAACTCTGACATTTGGCCAAGCGCTGCCTGACCCTGGTGCAGACCTGATCCGATGCACCTCTAGGCCATACCTACAGTCTCCATTGTAGTATGTGCTTGGCTTGGCACATATTTTTTGGGATCCTAGAAGATAGCCCAATGAGGAGCTACAATAGAGACTGCAAGGAAAGCCGAACCTGCAGGTCAACCGCAAGGTGCAGCTCGAGATCCAGCATGACCAGGAGCTGCTGGAAGGTCGGATCACGGATGGGTTCGGGGCGGGGCCGCGGGGGGTTCGCTAAGCCCTGAAGTGACAAATTGATCAGTTCATATGTTCATATATCACCTGTTGTTATGTTATTGCCCATGGTGCTACATCGGTGCTACATCTTTGCGAAGTTGTGTCTTTGTTGCGGTGGCATGCCGAGGTTCTTGACACCATGCATTAGTTGACCTTCTTGGTCTTGTACTTCTGTTGATGATATAAATCCTGCATTACCTTAATGACCCTAAGCTATGGGAATTATGGTATCTTCCTTATTGTGGGTAATGCAGGATTTATACTCTCAACAGTTAGACACCAAGTTAGCACGTCAACAGCCGAGACTAAACCTCGAAGTGATTCACACTCTAAACCCCAATCCGTAACACTAAACCCAGCCGTTTGATGAGGCGGGCCCAAACTGACTTTCGCGCAGCCCGACCCGGTAGTGTGCTGTGTGTATGTGTGACAGGCCATGTTTCTGACATCGGAACTGCTAGTATCAGTGTTACTACTACCTACACCTTATAGAAGGCCTTATCTTAACCAGGATTTGAGGTTTAGGTAGGGCTTGTAGCAGGGATTCGGGTTTAAGGTTCAAGTATAAGGGTTCACTACAACAACCTGCATCCCGCCACCGACAACTCAGGCTTAGTAGTGTAGTACAGAAGCGGCGGACATGGCAAAACGTACCTTGTGCTAGAACAAGGCATAATAGTGTTCCGCAGAACATGCTGCCACCGAAGCTTTGTTACAAAAGAAGACCGAGATAAACAGAAGAAAGCACATAGCACCGCACGGATCTGCACGGCGGTGCTACATCTGCTACACTACCATAGAGTTCAGCAGTAATATCTCCCCCTCATACGCCCGTCATTATGTTCTACTGATACCCCCAAACTCCCTATCGAAACTTATTCTATCAGGCCACGATGTAAAACCTAGACCATCTAAACCCTAAACCTATGTAGGCTTGATTTAGAAGGGGGAGCCTCCTACCAAAAGCCTGGGACTCGAAGGGAAGCAGGCTTCGAGAAAGGTCTTCGAAAACTGAAACAGCCTTATACCCCCCCCCCCCCACCCAGAGAACCCAATACCCCTCAATTAAGGAATATACGTTAAATTATCGGTGCCTTGCTATTATGATTTAAGGTACATTCCTTAATTAAGGGGTATTGGGATATCTGGGCAACTACCTCCTCAGATACCCTAAATACTCGCTATGAAGGACCATAAGGGCTCCGATACAGGGCCATGGGGGGGTCCGGGTCGATCTTAAGCTTCAGAAATCCCAAACCTAAACAAGCCCTCAAACCAGAAACCCTACATGGGAGTTTCCGCAAATTAGGGGAGTACCTGAGTTTGGGGTCCTTACAATAAGGATCCTACTATTTAGGGTACTATATTAGGGGCCCCTAATGAATCCTGCATTACCCATAGTACGGAATATACCATAGTACCCATAGTTATAGTTTAGGGTCCTTAAGGTAATGCAGGATTTATATCACCAACCGTATGGCAGGGTTTGGGGCTTACGGACCCCAGACCCGGGACAATGCCCCCTGGTACAGGCTACCAGCGAGAAGAGGCGGCCGTGCAGGCTTGGGACCCTCAGTCGACTACCTACAGTAAACCCCAAAAAGTTGGAAACCGGATTAAGGCCAAATAGTGCTGGGATTCCGTATACATTAGCTGAAATTGCTGAGCAGTTTGACGATACTCGGTCTTGCTATCCTGCAATACTGTATTTAATACCCTTGCTGACACTAGGTGAGCTGATGCTGTGTATAGTTTCCAGGCTTGCATGCATGAACCCTTCAATACTTGCATGCATTGCATTGCAGGGCACGGCACTGCACCCCACTGCATGCAGGCATGCATGCGTGCACAGAGCACGCACACACACACACACATACACGCACAAACCGACCACACCTACATGCATACATACGCACGGCGCACATATCGTTCATGCATACCTGCAGACGTACTTACATACATTTGCAGACGTACCGCTCATGCAACCCCCGGCCTGAAATCTAAAGTTCCCAGCTTCCTGTAGCCCCAAGACTCTGGGACCCAACGGGCGCGTAACCCCCGAAACCCTAAACCCTAAAGCCCGAAACCCCAAACCCCTAAACCCTAAAGCCCTAAACCCCTAAACCCTAAACCTTAAACCCCTAAACCCCTAAACCCTAAACCTTAAACCCCTAAACCCCTAAACCCCTAAACCCTGAACGGTAACCACTACACTTTTTTAAAAAAAACTTAAACCCCTAAACCCTAAACCGCTATAGCCCCTAAAGTCCGAGACCCCAAACCCTAACCCCGATCCCCAAGGCCCCAAACCTGAAGTCGCCGTGCGTTGCAGAGGAAGTCTGGAATGCCGAGCGCCAAGGCCTTGCCGAGGCCGGGAGTTTAGGGTTTAGGGTTGGGGGTTTAGGGTTTAGGGAATGACGTGGGATACAACAACATATCAGCATGTCCATGTGCTCACTTACATGCATGCATGTATACATGCGTGGCAAGTTTGTGTTGCTGGTGGCTGCTGCCAACTTCAGGTGGTCAGTCATGGTTGAGATAGTTTGCTTGTCCGCACATAGTCGGCTGTACTTGCACTCCTCCTATTGTCCTGTTGGAGAAAACGCCACGTGCGTTGAAGTCAGAATTGATGCGTCGGAGTGTCACATATCGTCCTGAACCCTAAGCCCCTAGTCCTACATCTCCTCATTGGACCCAAAGCACCCTTGCTGCTTTCTTTCAGTAGAGTCTGAGGGCAAGCAAGCACAATCAATACTCCACTGTATGCTATACGGATCCCAGCAATAATTCATGATTGCCCATTCTTATTGCAATTTCCTGCTAATTGCCCATTTATGATATGCGGCAAGCTACGAGCACCTGCGGTCAATCTAAGCTTGTTACACTCACCACGGCCAGATACGGAGGTTCGGGATAGAGTTACAAACCAGTACACGACTCCTGCTGACCTAGTTGGAATGTGGCACTTGAAAAGTAAACTGCTCTGCGCCTGGGTGGCCAGAGTGTTCCAGCCTCCATGACGAACGAGACAGAATCAGGCCTCTGACGAGCCCTGCTCTCTAAGCGCGAGCTACAAAGGTGCCAAAATCTTCGTCTGATACTGATCGGCATTACATGCTCAAAGCTCTCAACCCCCGAACCCCTAAACCGCCAAATGGCAGCCTCAGAAAATGGGGGCGGGGGGTTCTAATTGCTGGGTTTCCTAATCTAGAAGAGACCTAAATAATGGATTCCTGAGTTGAATTTCTCAAGTAGGCCAGGAACTCTAACAGCCAAAACTGTCAGCGCTTGGTATTTTGGGGTGTAGGATAACCCTATATGATGCCCTGAAGCCTACAACCCTAAAGCCCTAAACCCTCACACTAAACCCTCAGTCAGGAAGCTGCCGCAATGGCTTCTGAGCTTCAAAGGCTTGCTTCGGGCCTCGCATGAGCACAGGATTCGCCAGCACTCTCCCCCCCCCGCTCCAGGATTCAAGGTGTTGGGTCTCAAAAGGTTTAGGGTTTAGGGCTCTATAGAAGCCTGAAGGGTTACCTGCATAATTCGAGCTATTCAGGCTCTTCCTCTATGTGCAACTGAAGCTGCAAACATCGATGAACATGGCCTTTTACATGAAAAACGTCAGCAGGTCACTATTCCGGGGATTGCTGGTGTTGATGGTGCTTGCTTGTGAAAATGTGCATCCCTCACGACGAGCTGGAAACTTGACTCCCAATCCGATGCAGCCTATACACCCTGAGCCCCAACCGCCAGAATAGCACCTCTAACTCCCAGACCCCTTAACCTAAACCCTTAGCCACAAAGCCCGGACAAATCCTGTGCTTCCAACGCGCTTTCGTGCTGCCCGTTGCGAAAAATGATCCCGATCCATGCCCGCCGTCAAAGGGATCCGAAAGACAGTTTGCACATACTCGTCCTTGCAAATTGAGCCTCCAGGTGGATGTTGAGTCGTCGGGCGTATACAGCTTGCGGTTGTAGGATTTGGCTACGGTGTTAGTGCTGCTCACATGACGCTTTGCAGGGCAGTGTCGGTTGCAGTGTCGGAGGGGAGCACCTTTGATTAATTACAGCTAGAACATCTTGGACGTTTGTTAACACGGTGTAGCTGTGGAGGGAGAGTCTTACTAGCGGTTGACCATGCAGCGGGGAGCAGCCTTGTTCACATTCGAAGTAGAAGTTACTTCTACACGACCAAGAAAGCTTTTCATTGTGAGACCGGACACAACTTGCATTTTGGAGCTGTATGAGCGTAGACCGGGAAGCCCCAAAGCCTGAAACTCGAAACCATGGGGTCGCAGGTATCAGAAATCTGAAGTGTCAGTGTATTTTGCATCACCAACAGTATCCTGGTTGTTCAAAGGCGGCAACTTTTTGCCCCCCCGGCATTCCGGCAGCATTTCTGTTAAATTCACGGTACAGCACTCATAAGGTTGTGCAGGCACGTGGGTTCCGTTGGCGTGTTTTCCGGCCCGGATTTCCAGCCAGTCTTTCTGGCAAAGGCTTGCTGGCGGGCGCTGAGGCTAAAGAAGCTTTTGGATTTTTTCCTTCAGGGTATGTTTCGGGTGTTTGCTCGAGCAATGTACTCACCTTTGGTTAGTAGGGAATGCAAGAATGGTAATCATAGTATTTATAATTGTACCCCATTCCTGCATTCCCTACTAACGCTTGAGTCGCCCTATGCTTGCAGTGGAGGTGAAGGGGGTTTTCCATTTGTGCGGTTGAGGGCGAAGTCTTCGGAAGCCCTTTATGACTGAGAAGCTTCTCAAACATCCATCTTGGGCCCTTTTAACGATCTCTTTAAGGAACCCTCTAGATCCCTTTAACGATCCTTTAAGGAACCCTATAGATCCCTTTAAGGAACCTATAAGGTAGCTTGAAATGCACCAAGGCTCGACCTTTCCTGGTGCTGGAACCTCTGCGACGGAGGCACTTTCTGGAAGGAATCTCAAACCAGGGGTTTGCTTGAGGGTTATGTTGAAGAATGCGCCTACCAGGATTCCCCGTTTTGTTTGGTGCTTCGGGGATTAAAGCACTTATCCTGCGACTTAGTAGCCAATACATCAGGTCCTCTTATTTCTTCAGCTGCTTTTCGGTCCCTGTACCCGATAAGCCCCTAAACCCTAAACCCTAAACCCTTGAAAGCTTCCGAGTTCGGGATTTCCACTGTTCACGGCGACTGCGTGGCTATCTTCCGAAGTGTTTTGGAGTGCAAGGCGTAGGCCCGATCGGTTTAGGGTTTAGGGTTTAGGGTTGGAGATTATGGAACAGGTGTTGTTGAGCTGCATCCCTAGCCGAATCTTGCGTTGCGCCACTGTTTGTTGGTGTTCCTATAAGGAAACCTTTCCATTTTCTGATGTACAAACATAACGGGCTGTTAAGTATCATGTTTATCTTGCGGTCAAAGAAACCTTGAGTCAGAGCCTTCAAAACATTCTAATCGTGTTAAGCTCCAAAGGCTTCTTGACCACAAGGTGGCTTTTGAGGCTCTCTGTTGTTGACATAGGGTTTAGGGCTTAGTCGTGTCATCTCTGATGGATCATAAACATATATATATATATATATACGTATAGCGTATATACACATACATAGGTACATGGGCCCTTAGAGAGTAGACGTCATTAGGATGATTTACTGCCGGGCCCAAAGTTGCAAGGAGGATTATTATAACTCCATGGAAGATTTGCGGGAGCCCTAAACCCTAAACCCCTAAACCCTAAACCCCTAAACCCTAAACCTTACTAATAACTCCATTGAAGATTTCTGGGAGCACGTCCAACATGCAGTGCAAGCTTTCTTTCCAGGCCTCTCTAGACCCTAACCCCAAGGGTCCAAAGGACCCAGTAGTCAGGTACTCGGTTTTAGGATAGTAGTTATGTAGGTTAGGATTTTGGCGAGTAATTATATGAAAAGTAGGTACTTGGACCCTTGGGGTAATTACAGTGGACAGAGCATGCCTGTTCAAGGTCATGGCCTCTTCGTTTGCTTGTCATATATGTTGAAGAAGGTAGGTAGGGTCCACGTATGCCCTTGACCGCTGTCCTTGACCAACAAGCACTCCTGCTCTAGACACTAGACTTGCACTTCCCTAACCCTGCCCTAAACCCTCAAAACCCTCGCAGGTCTATGTTCTCTCCTGGATGTTTCGCCAGGCACGGCGTTCCTGACGCCGTATATGCGAGAGGGTTGGGTTTAAGGGTTTAAGATAACCATGGGCTCCATACTAGTTCCTTTTTGGGATTACCTTATCGGATTCTAGATATGACCCCCCAAAAAGGAACTACTATGGAGCCTCTGCGTAACCCCAAGACTCCTTCAGGTTCCGATCTCTGCGTTTTCGAGGCCTGAGCCAACGACGACATAGTTGAAGAGAACTGAGTAACATAGGTGCTTAAATAATTGCTGATACTACTTTTTGTTTTGTTTTTTGGGGGGTCCTTATCATACTTATAGTATCATGGGCCCCAAAACCCTATTCTAACTATGGTTTCATCCGAAACCCGGCCACATCAGCTAAGTCTCTAAGCTTAACTTATAATAACGTTTAACATCATCCCGAACACTTGTAGCCATGACGTGAACCGATGGGTTTTTCGGGCTTGGGGCGAGCATGTTGCGTCACGGCAAAAGCCCGTGGGTTGATCCTTGTACTCTCTGTTAATCATCACCATCATCATCAACAACATCAGCACCCGCACACGTCACCACTACCATCACCATCACCCCACAGGCATTGTGGGTTGTTGAAGGGTTCTGTTTTGTACAGTGTTTATGTGGTGCCTTCGAAAATGATAGTCCGAAAAGAGCACCAAGATCGACCCGTGTTAAGCGTCAAGCATCTTTTCGAGGCATGAACTAGGACCCAGAGTAGGCCCTTATTCCCTTTTTGTTAGGGTTTAGGTTCTCTTATAACCCCCTTTAACCCAAAAAGGGCACCCTTTTTTCTCCTAGGTTACTCTTGGGTCTAGTGAGTGAGCTATCAGAATAGGTGTCGGGCTTTAGTGTAACATGTGCATGTAGGGTCTATACCTAAACCCCAAAAGTATGTGAAATAATGGCCAAATACCTATAAACATGCAATTATTCTACATACTTTTGGGGTCCAGGTAAGGGCATATCTGGTTCATTAGTCATGTATGTTCTGGGTTACAATTTCCGATTGCCCTTCAACCTTCGCTGTACCTGTGGCTCCCATTGCCTGTGTGTGTGGCCTTCCACTCTGGAACTAGTTCATCGGAGCAACCTGGTAATACCCTACGTGTTTGCTTGTTGGTAGGTCCTTGTAGGTTTTCTGGTTACAAACAAACCTCAAGATCTATATCAGCTATGCTGCCATTTAGTTAACCCAAATCACTGTTAAAACTGTTCACGCCCCTGTATAGTACCTTGTTAAGATAGCCCAGCCCACCCTGATGCTTCGTGGTTTGTCCACCTTCGTCCACGTCGCCCTATATCCTGTCGACCACAGCCGATCCCCGAAACCTGGCTTCAGAGTGAGGATGACACATGCTTGGAGGTTCAGTGGTAGTTTTAAGTGGGGTTACAAGTAGGGTAACTATACTTGTAACTCTTATTAGGGGACTTGTAAGCCCATTTATGAATACCCATGAACCTCCAAGTCTCTATTAAATCTCCGAGGGAAAGAGCTTGTAGCATTCGGCGCTTGCAGGGTGCGGCTAGTTGTCCGCGCACGTCGATTGCCTGCCTGCGCCAGCGCCGCTTTCCGTGTCATGCTGCGAGTTTGGAAAATCTCTGGTGATGAAGTGGCAACGCTGTCGGCCCAGGACGCATTGAGCTTGACATCATGTTCATCAAAACCCCAGAAGACTCGCAAGTCTACGGTCTTTGATTGCAACACTGCACCATTTATGGGGTTTGGGGTTTTTATGAGCATCCGAGTCTTCATAGTTCGCGGGGTTTTCGTGCGGTGTGTGGCATCTCAAATGTCGTCTGCCGCTGCATTCGGAGTCGTGGTTTAATTCGTTTCGTGCTTTCGTTGAGACCATGGGTAAGGCGAACGCCCAATATAGGGGCCTTGCTAATTAGAATAGGGTTTTGGGCCCGCTATACTATAAACAGAAGAAGGAACCCCCCAAAATAGTTTCAAAATAGTATAGGTAATTATTCAGGCCCATATCGTAGAATCCTAGCGTCCCGCAACACAACGGCGAACCGACAATGCATGCTTCTCTTAGATCCCCAACACCTTACCTTTAAAACTTGTTGGGTTTTTATAGTTTGGTAGGAATCGAAAAGTTTAACCATTTATTTCTGTGGCTTATTGGGGTAGTAAATTTCTTCAACCGAGATGGCCCATCCTTGCCTGCCGCAGCCGAGGCAATGTTTCGATTGTGAAGCGGTATCTTGCAAGGGCGCACGGGCTGCCAGGACGTGGGCTACTGTAGGGGCCTAAATAATTACCAGTAATAGATTTTTGTGCCGGCTCCTGATTGAAACTATAGTATAATGGGCCCGAAGCTCCTATTTCAATGATTAAGGCCCCTATATGATGCCTTTTTGGTTCGCCATCTACACATTACGCATAGTCTCTATAAGGCAAATTCAAACCATCTTGAGGCCAGTTTAGTTCTTCATGTTCCAGCATTAAGACTTTATCACTCCTACTTGGAGGTTCACGGTAGTTATACGTGGGCTTATAAGTCTTGTAACTATAGTTATAAGCCTAACATTGGACGTACACCCAACTTATAACTGCCCATGAACCTTCAAGTACATTTTGAAACGAATCCTGTCTGTGAGCTAGGATTTTGTCAGAGGCTCCTGCAGAATGGACGGCAGTTGCATGATCACGAGGTGGTCAAAGGTCCCAGTGAGTTGCAGCTGGTCATGGTGCCTTATGGTGTGGTCTCTGCAGAAGAAGAAGTGCAGATGGCTAGTTCCTTGCGCTCGCGGAATTTGCAGCAAGCTGAGGCTATTCTCGGAAAGCCATACGATCTTCAAAGTTCTCGTTTGAAGAACAAACTTCTGTGCGATGCAGCCGAGTCCGGCTGTGCAGACTCTGTCGATCTGCTCTTGTTTGCTGCTCCTCGTCAATGTCTTGACACACCTTTACACAGCGCAGCGGGCCGAGGCCACGTCGATATTGTGCGCCTGCTGTTGCAGGCTCGGGCGGACAAAGACACTGTAATGTCTGGAAAAACTCCGCTTTCAAGGTCAATTCAAGGATGGCGCATGGAAGTGGTTAGCTTGTTACTAGAGGCAGGTGCCAACTTGGAGTACGGCTCCCCGCTTCCTCTGGGTTTGGCTTGTACCATGGGACAGACAAGGACTGTCCGAATGTTGCTCAGAGCAGGTGCTGACAGAGACAACAAAGCTGGAGAGCGGCCGTTTGTATGCACAGCTGCCGCTGCCGGTCAATTCCACATTGAAATTTTGAAATTGCTTCTGAAGGCAAGGTGCAATGCAAACGCCACTGCAGGAGACGACACGCCGCTTTACCTGGCTTCGTTTCGAGGTCATTCAGTCGCGGTAAGACTTTTGTTGGATGCCAGGGCGATTGTTGATACGCCCGTGCATGGGAAGACGCCCCTGGCGGTCGCATCCGGCAAAGGCCACAGCAAGATTGCTCCTCGGCTGGACTACTAACTATATAGGGGCCTTAAGAATAATAATAACCTATACTACTATACTATAATTATGGTATAATCTACCCCTTAGCCCTATTCTAATTATAATAAGGCCCCTATATTACAGTATCTCCTTGAGCCGTTTTAACCTCCTCATTCCGAAACCGTGCAGTTAACCGCAAGGCGAACCGGCGTCGGCCGAGGGTTAAAGCGGTGTCAACAACAGTAACAACACCAGTACGAAACAACAAAATTCACGAAACTCATAAAATTTAAATGTATAAACAGCAACATTAGCACCAATATCATCAATAACAGCAACCACAGCAACAGCAACCACAGCAAACCCCAAGTATAAACATTACCAGTGACAGCAACAACAACACCAACAGCACCACCACCAACAACAACACCACCAACAGCATCAACAGCAACAACAACAGCAGCAGCAGCAGCAGCAACAGCAACAGCACCACCACCAACAGCAACAGCAACAGCCACAGTGACAGCGACAACAACAGCAACAGCAACAACAACAACACCAGCAGCAGCAGCACCAGCAACAACAACAACAACAACAGAATAACAACAGCTGGAACAGCAACATCAGCATCAACAGCAGCGGCAACAGCAACAACATCAACAACACGGGCAACATCCTCACAACAACAGCAGCACCAGCCGCACCAGCAGCAACAGCAACAATAGCAGCAACGAGAACAGCAGCAGCAACAACGACAACACCAGCAGCAGCAACAACAACAGCAACCAAGAAAGCACCAGCAACACCAGCAGCAACAGCCACTTGCTTAGTTTAGTTTAGGGCTTTGGGTTCAGGGTTGCACCCATCGAGCCATTTGGTGATTTGCAAGATGCACTGCTTGAGTTCCTCAGGAGCGTTCAGGTACATTTGAGGTTGAAATTGTTGTCCTACACCGGCCCTCAAATCTGTAATATAGCCAGCCCTCAAATCTGTAATATGTCGCTTGAAAATTCAAAAATCAGGAGCAACTGGAGCAATACAGGAGCCAAGCGAAGTATGGAAACCCTCTTTACCTCGCTAAGCTGAAATTTGCCGGCAGTACCATGTTCTTCATCGTGGAACTGTTCGACAGCATGGCCGTGGTTGATAGCTAGCTACAACATCTCATAATCTTGGCCTCAAACTCCAGGGCTCAGGGTTTAGGCAGGCCTTGTGCAATTTGAGTTTAGAGTATCTGAGCCCCCGAACCGTCACTGTTGATGAAAGCCGAGGTGAACTTGCTCCTCAGTGCGAAAGCAGACAAGGACCGAATTCTACACCCAAACAGGCAAGTTTGTGTGGCCCTGTGGATAGATTGACGGAAGGTCTGGGACAGTTTGTCCGAAAACTTGTGCAGTCGGTTTGATCGGAAACAACTGCTTTAACGGCTTACCTTGCAAAACTTCTGGCGCAAGTTCGCTACCCTGTCCGGACATCAGAGGACAGGAGCTCACCACTGCGCGCGGCTATTCGCAGCGAACGGAAAGAAACTGGGCAACGGGACGGTTCAGGGTAAGTTGGGGTTTTGGGAAGGTTTAAGTTTAAGTAAAGAGTGTCCTAGTCTAAATCCCCAAGTCCAACCGTGAGTTCTTTTGGGAGTCGGTCCGGTGAAACGAGAACTCTGAAGTGACCGAAGCATATGACTTCTCTTCGAGGAGGGCGCTAGGGAAGGAGTCTCAACTCAGTTTAGGGTTTGGACTTGGCACCGTAATTTCAGCCGTAAACTCATTTGAAACCCTAAACCCGAGAACCCCTAAATTGCTTAAACCCTAAACCCGTAAACCCTTAAACCCTAAACCCTAACGCATGACTGGCCTAGAGATTCCTCTCGTGGGGTCGATGTTGATCCAAGAGCTTTGGCCTAGGCGCCAACGTTAACCAGAGCTTCCTGCATTCTTTTGTTACTAGGGTTCGTTTGGAGGAGCCTTTAAAGCCAAGATCTTACTGCTAGGATTATATGAACTCCTTTTTTTCCCTGACTGTCAGCAAAGGAGATCGCACAGTTGTTGCTGAGAGCGCGCGCCAACAAGGATGATGCGGCCACCGGTGAGACGCCTCTGGGCCTGGCGGCTGGAGAAGGGATGACGGCAATGGTGCGGATGCTGTTGCAGGCAAGGGTCGACACCAACAGTTGTGTAGAAGGGGCTGACCCGCCTCTTTGCCAAGCTGTTGCTGCCGGCCATTTAGACATCGTTCGCTTGTTGTTGGAAGCGCGGGCTGACAGCAATAAGGGTTCGCCCCTTTGTACAGCATGTGATGATAGGCAGACGGAGATGACACAGTTGTTGCTGACAGCCGGCGCCAACGCGGATGAAGTGGTCACCGGTGCGATACCTCTGGGAATGGCGGCTGCAGAAGGGTTGGCAGGAAGGGTGTGGATGCTGTTGCAGACAAGGGTCGACGCAAACAGATGTTTAGAAGGGGCTGAGCCGCCCCTTTGCCAAGCTGTTGCTGGTGGCCATTTAGACATCGTGCGCTTGTTGTTGGAGGCGAAGGCTGACAGCAACAAGGGGTCGCCCCTTTGTGCAGCTTGTGATGATGGACATACGGAGATCGCGCAGCTGTTGCTGACGGCCGGTGCTGACGTGGATGCTAGCAACACCGATGGCAGAACGCCACTCTGGCTGGCGAGTAGGTTTGACTGTGAGAACGTTGTGCGCTTGCTGCTGTCGGCCGGCGCAAATCCCAACTGTGTGGTACTTTCGAGTTCGTATAGCCGTCATGTAGCCCTGGGTGGTGTAGATTACAGCAGTCCAACTTGGCAGCTTCTAGTAGAGGCCTGGATGCAGGCTCAGAGCCCAGCCGACTGAGACTCTCTTCGCAAGTCCAGACAGGGATTGCGAAGTGTGGCCGGGTGACAAAGGACTTACGTGTGCTTGCATTCTCTCCTTGCACCCTACTTGAAGGATCATGGGACTTAGTAGCTAAGGTTATAATTAGGGTAACAATACTTATATCCACTTATCACCCCAATTAAGGTACTCATAACCTTACTTACTAAGTCCCATGATCCTCTAAGTAGACAAACAGAGGCCGGACATCTCACTCCCTCCATTTTTTACAAGGATCCCAGAGCTGGCACCCTAGGATCGTTCTATGTTAGCCCAGGCGAACGCAAATGTCGCAGGGGCGTGAGAAGCCGTGGGAGTCCTGAAATACTACGCAGACAGGAGGGCCCTGCCTTGAAAAGACAGGGCCCCCAAGAATCCTAGTAGTAGAGTAGGGAACCTTTAACCTTTTTTGGGTAGTGTAGTCCCTACATAACCCAAATGGTTGACCTTCAGTTCCCCATGATACCCGAGAAGTAGGTAATACAAAGAACCTACATCTGCACTCCGGGTGTCTTTTCGGAGGGATTTCTCAGATGGATCGGGCGTTCGCGATCTCCACTCTTTCTGTTGTGGGGTGTTTTTTGGTCTTCAGAGCCATTCAGGGCTCATTGAGGTTTGCGTTTGAAGATTTTTGGGTGTTTGGGTATTGGGGGCTTTAGGTAGAGTAAAAGAAGGGTCGGAATAATTGTACTAATGATTGCGACTAGTACCCCCTGGTAGTCCCAATGTATCAAAAGTATAGAGTAGTGGACCCCAACAATCCTAACAACCCAAGTTTAGGTGCTGCAGGATGTAAGAGAAAACGAGAGCCTTGACCCGACAAGTTCTGAAGCTTAACCTCCCAAACCTTACAGCCTGCGGCAAATTCCGGCTTTAGTGCTCTGAAGGGTGCTAGAGTAGGAGGTTCTATAGGGGCTCTATACGGGTATCATAGTTAGGGATTTCATACGGGTGCTAGAAGGGCACTATCTCAGGGGATCCTTTTCAAGAGACCCCCGATGCAAATGCAAAGCTCATGAAACTAAGATCACCACAGCCGTGTAAGCCTTCAACTGGGCCCCGAAGATCCTACACAGGCTTTAGAATCAAGGTTTCAGGGCTTTGGGTTTAGGGTTCAGGTTTTAGCGTTTAGAGTTGACGGCTTTATGTGGGGCCTTAGGGTTTAGGGTTTAGGGTTGGGCTCAGGGTTGAGGGAAGACACAGTGGGTCCTCTAACTATGCAATGTAAGCGCCAAGCTAGAGCCCGAAGGCCATCATAGACCTGTAGCTCGGAGGCTCATCATTTTAGGGTTTCGGTTGAGCTTAGTGGTTAGGGGTTCAGGGTTTAAGGCTTACGGCTCCTGAACAGTCCAAGCAGCAAAGCTTCGGTCCTAAAGCCCTTTAGCCCTGAGGCACCAAACCTACTTGGACCCACTCCCCGCGTCATGCTAGGGCCCTGACAAGCCTGACCACCAAACCCTGCAAGAATCCTAAACCCCTCGACTCTGCAAGAACCCGAACCCCAACACCCTTAGCCCCAAGCCCTCAGACCTTTCATTATTCTTTATCGAGTTGTAATATTGTTCCATAACCCCGGAACACTAGTCTAACCATGAAGGCCTCAAAAACCCGCCTGAAATAGCCCTCATGGAGCCTTCCTAATCATGTACATCGAGACGGCATTGATTCGAATATAGGAGCCTAAAATACAAACCAAGACCATGTCGAGGTTCCTTATTATAAAATAATAGTATACTGGGATCCTTGTAGATCCCTCTTTTCAGGAACCCTTATGAAGCACCCTACAGTAAATCCGCATAATTCCCCCTTATACAAACAATCATTGCATATAATGCCCTATATACTACGTATCATTAAGGCCCTCCTTCGACTTTAATGCCCCTTATACTAGCCTTATACTACGTATCATTACGGCCCCGCTTTGACTTTGTACAGGGCTGCGCCAGCTGCGCCTCGCTGGGTTGAAGAACATCTCGGCCAAAGGTGCTCCGGCTTCAGCTTGATTGAGGGGCCCCAAAAGCACATAAGCATAAGCATTTTATAGGGATATCCCTACCTTGTTGGGCTTCATTATAAGGGGGTTTATAGGGAATACCCCTATCCTAATTTTTGCTTATGTGCTTTTTGGGGGCCCTATTGATATAATATAGGGGCCTTAATAGATAGAACAGGGTAGCCTTTAAAGGGCTCCTTTAGAAGGGGTCTATAAGTGATCTAGAATCGTGTTTTAGGACATAGGGGCCTTAACATGTAGGATTCCCTTTCTGGGGCTCTTCTGGAGGAAAGGTGAGGGGTGAACGGGCTTCAGTATTACTTGTTACCCTGGGCATCAAAATAGCCCAAAAGCCTTATATAATGTGACCTTTGGGCCCAAAAGCCTGAATATATGAGTCCTTAGATGCCTAGGGTTACCTGCTTCCTTGCAGCTGCGGTCGTTGGACAGGCATTGGACAGGGACCTCTTTTCGTGTTCCTGGATGTCTATGATTCGTTTCATTGAACAGCTTGCAGACCTTGGTAGAACAGCTGTGAAGATGCTTAAGGGGCCTAAGTGGTTCGATGTCGCAGAGGGGGTGCCTGCTGCGACAGGAGGGGTCAAGGAGAGTTCGGAAAGTTTGAGACCCGGTGCCTTGAACACAGCGCTGCCCTGGCAAGTGATCCGCTACTATGATACGATCCGCGGCCTAGTTCAAAACCCCGACCACATAGCGAGCTTCTTCTCAGATTCAGCAGGCTCAGGCGAGATATAAGTGCTAAAAATGTTACCAGTGGGGTGTAGACCAAGCAACCCAACCCTAAACCCTAAACCCTAAACCCCAAACCCTCCTAAATGCAGTCTTCACCCGAAGCCCTCCATCTTCATGCCGGAACTGAGGATTAGTGCCCTGCTGCCGCATGCCTGGGCCTTGTCGCCACCTGCGAACCCCAAGCTCAAAACCCAAAGCCTGAGCCCCCAAAACCTATAGGGTTTAGGGTTTAGGGTTTAGGTTTAGGGTTTAGGGTTTAGGTTTAGGGTTTAGGGTATAGGGTTTAGGGTTTATAGTGAATGAGCCCCCTAAGTAAGCGCAGCCCTAAGAAACAGGCACGCGTCACGGTAATGTGAGACATTGATTTGAGCCGGGACCCCCTGCAATTATTGAGATCCCTGAAGTCGTTTCGGGAGACCCCTATATCATATATCATATATCATAATGAACAAAGTTGTTCGGTCTCGTGTTTGCAAGCGCGGCTTCCCAAGTTTAATTTTCTCAGCTCTTTTTTAGTACAAGGAAGGCCCATATACTCTTGCAGTTGGCATTGCGATTACGATTACCACTTCGTGTATTTAATTATTACGACCAATTATAACAGACTTTCCCGGGGCCCGCTCCGGAAAAGCATACAAGTCCATCATGTCTGTTTGTTTGGGTGGGGCGCCCTTACGATATGGCAACCCCGTGCATATCACGTTTTCTAGCAAGGATCAGGTCACCCATTATAGTGTTCCTTTTAAGGGATCTTTCAGGATTCTTTAATAAGGTTCCCTTTAGGGTTCTATAGCATATAGGGTTCCTCTAATGCCAGAGATCAGATGTCCCAAACGCTCATTACAGCTTCCAACCAGCTAGCCCGGACCCCGATCCCTGGACACTCAACCGAAAGGCAAAGTCGCTACACCCCAAGCCTTAATCCCGAAGTCCTGCAACCCGATAAGCCTAAACCCCTAAACCCTAGACCCCAAACCCTAAACCCTAATCCCCTAAACCCTAAGCCACTAAACCCTAAACCCTCAACCTTTAAACCACTAAACCTAAGCCGGTAAACTCCAAACACATACCGGGCTTTTGGCTCCTCCCGCCCCATAACGGAGGCCTGGTCTGGAGGAGATGGTGGCAACCCCAGCGCTGAGTCTGGGGGCGTTGGGCTTATGGTTTCAGGGTTTAGCAGTTTAAGAGTTTAGGGGTCTGGGCTTCCTATTTTAGGGTTTTTGTGAGTGTCTTTGTTAAGGTTCAGGTTTCCGTTGTTTTCCAGCGGAAGCAGGTGACATGCAGGCATATCAGGCGACTGCGATTCACATCGGCTTATCGCGAGTGTTTCGCCAGCCTTCAGTGCCGGGTTGCATCTTCCCGCATACATGAGTCAACAGGTTCTGCTGCTCACTTGTGTTAAAGCACATGGACTCGAATTGTCGCACGCCCGAGTGTGCTTAACCCGACAGCATGCTGCCGGGACCCGACGCCCTGAATACCTGCAAACAAGACAGCCCTGAACCTGTAGACGCGAAGCTCTGGCTTTCCTTTCAGGAGTGTCGCTAGAACTTTTTTAGAACCGTGGTGGAACCCTTCTAGAATTGTTGGATAAAGGCTTCCGTTTTAGGGGAACCTTGTCGAACCGGTATAGAAACCCTGTTGTACCCAAAAAACTCCCAGAATCTCTAGAGACCATGCACCCAAATCTCCTCCTTTCAGAATGCCAGAACCAACCCGAAACTCCTATCCAGAGATCCCAATACCCCTTAATTACGGAATCTACCTTAAATCATAATATGAAGGCCTCCAAAAATTTAAGGTATAATATTCCTTAATTCAGTGGTATTGGGTTCTCCGGGTATAGGCCCTGAAAGGACCCGTATAGAACTTTCAGGGAGCCCTCCTGTCTGGATTTTTTCTACTCTGGAGGTGCGCTGGGCCCTATACCCTACATTAAACCCCCAAGGAACCCTCACAGTTATAGAAACTACTTATAGTCTCCCTTGTAGTTCTTTCTTTGGTTTAACCAGTTATGCCCCAAAAAAGAATTACAATGGAGACTATAGGTATGTACGGAACCTGTGGGTTTTCAGCCATTCCTTTCAGGATTGTAGCTCCTGCAATAGCGTGGCAGACTCCTTCCTGGAGTGTTGCCGGCACTCTTGGACGTGAGGGTTTTAGGCTTGCTTGAAGGGTTCTTGGCAGGTTCTTGAGGTTTGATGGAATTTTGGAGTTCAGGGCATGTTAGCGCCTATGGATTTAGTGAGTTTTGGCTTTGGTGCACTTCTCTTCGCGGGCCCTCCCACGGATTTGGCTTTCATCTTTGCAGTGTTAAGAACTCTAGGGTCTCTTTCAAGAACATAGGTTAGGGTTTAGGGTTTAGCAAGGGGCATAGCTTTATCTGACAGTCTCCAGGGATTGCTTGACAAGAGTGTGCTAAGACTTCGATGGGTGTGACATTCACAAACACAGTTGGGAGTTTCCGAAAATTGGGGGGTACCTTACTTTGGGGTCCTTATAATAAGGATCCTACTATATTAAGGTCCCCTATTTTCGGAAACTCCCCGCTGAAACGGGGAGTTGAGGGGCTTTCTCTCGAAGCCGCCAAGAACCTAGAGCGGACGCCTGCATCCCCTGCAGCGCTAACCCTTTCTCGCTTCCACCCCTGAACCCTGAACCCTTATCTAACCATTGATATTGGAGGAGCTAAGAAGCCAGGGATGATGATAATCCCTATTCATATAGGAGCTAAAGAGCCAAGGGAACCCTCAAAACCACTGGTTAGTTATGAACCCGATGCCGTAGTTTAGGAGTTTGAGTAATTGCCAAGCCTATTGCTCCCCAGAGCTCCTTCTTATAGTTTTGCCTATAGTCTCCATTGTAGCTCCTTTTTGTTGGTGTAACAAATTATATATTAAGGCTCCCATAAGGTAACCCCAAAAAGAACTACAATGGAGACTATAGGTATACTCCAACCCTCCCATTCTAAAGCCTAAACTTTCCTGAGCTGCCTGGCCAGATTTCTGCTCCGCCTGTTTGCTGGGCAAGCGGGCTCCGGTGGCGATGCCCTTCCATGCAAGTTCCTGAGGTTTTAGGGTTTTTAGGCTTCGTGTAGGGTCCTAGGGGTAATTTGGGTTGATCCGAGGTTTAGGTGCAGGAAAGGGCGCGGAAACGGTATCACAGAAAGGTGTATGTAAAATGCTAAAACCCTAAACCCTAAACCCTAAACCCTAGATTTGTGTTTGACGTTGGGACTCAGTTCCCAGCTTTCGCTTCTTCCGGCTCTTTTAGTTTTGCCCTAAGGGTCCAAGTACCCAAATAGTAGGGTTTCAAAGTCCAAAAACCATTCAGAGTATGGATTTTGGGACCTGAAACCCTACTATTTGGGTACTTGGACCCTCTGGGTTGGGCTTGGGGATTGAGAAGTTTAGGGTTTAGGGGTGTAGGGGTTTAGGAATTAGGGGTTAGGGAGGCAGGGGTTTAGGGTTTAGGGGTGTAGGGGTTTAGGAATTAGGGGTTAGGGAGGCAGGGGTTTAGGGTTTAGGGGTGTAGGGGTTTAGGAATTAGGGGTTAGGGAGGCAGGGGTTTAGGGTTTAGGGGTGTAGGGGTTTAGGAATTAGGGGTTAGGGAGGCAGGGGTTTAGGGTTTAGGGGTAAGCCCGTTAAGCCGACTCTGCTCCCAAGGCGCAAAACCTGGCTCAAGGGGCATGCGATTTCATTTCAGTCTCTGACATCTGCGAGTGTTTCGCCCGAAGTTGAAGACCAAATCCTCAGTTTGTCCCCCAAGCCCTACATGTAGCTTGGAGTTTCCATCTTCAGCAGGCAGGTGAAGCTGCTTATGAGGGCTGGGAGGCTGGGTGCCCCAAAATGAGGACAACCACGCTATGTGGATACCGTTTAGTCTTGCCCGAAGTCCCAAAGGCCTGTATTCGATCTAGTTCTTGAAAGCCCTGCCGTCTCCAACCCCGAAAAGGGTGTAGAGGCCATGGTTTGAAAACTTGCGCCATGTGTGAAGCGACGTCCACCACCGCTAATGAGGGCAGCTTCGTGCTTCGGCGAAGACTTTGAATGGGCCCTTCAGAATTCTAGGGTTTAGGATTTCAGAGTGTATAGGGTATAGGGGTTTAGTGGTTCAGGGTTGAGGGCTTACAGGATTTACATGTAGCATCCTCCGCGGCTCCCTGTAGTACCCGAGTCGTAGCTGTTGGGTGGTAGACGGTCCAAGCATCTATCCCAGATCCTGCATCCTGACCCCTAAAGCAAAACTTTAATTCCCTCACACATGCCCTCGAAGGGTCCAGCGCCAAAGTGGACTAGCTTGTCTTGGGTCAGAGCTAAGGCAAACGATACCCGCAGACTGCGATGAACAGCTTATTGGCTTTGCTACTATTTGCTTAAGAACACCCAAAAAATAAAAAAATATATTCCTTATAGGGATAATATAGGGATTATTATTTTTATTTTTTGGGGGGTTCTTAAGCAAATAGTAGTTTGCATGCCAGTCCTGAGTACTGTAGAGTTGTTTTTTCTGGCCTTCGAAGCAATCGCCCTTGGGAAGATAATCCGGAGGATGGTAGTATCGATGTCATGAAGTAAGCTGTAGCCTGTTTGATGACTACCGTGCTTCTCCACATTGCTGTTGTGTGTATAGCTTACATTGTAAGCTTATGGCTGGTTTCCTTTGATGACTAAAACAAACAGTGGTGCTAACATACAGTGCTGGCATATAGCTGGTGTTGAATGCTCCTGCTTACATGTGAAGCATGGTGATGTCCTTCCTGAGCATGCCCCGCATGAGGAAGTTTCCTACAAATCATTTTCACGGAAAAGTTAAAGACACAAGGACAAACTATTGGTTCTGGTTCGTTTTGGGGTTTTTGGTTCTTATAAAAGATTATACTGCTAAGCCTGCTTCAGTTGGGGAGCTACGTTTGCCAGTAATACCAGTTTTTGGTACTTCTGCATCTGTGTTGCATCACCGAGGGTCGTTTACTGTCACCCCTGTTGACACAAGAGTTGATGTTCGACATTACTTATTTAGCCATGCTCCTTTTGGAGGTCCTACAGACACGGATTTATTTTGTGAACCCGTTAATCTTGCCACGGGAGTAGCCTCCAAGAGAGTGTGTGTGTCCGAAAAATGAACAAGTTTACATAGCTTCCTGTAATAAAGAATGCTCATTGCTAACGAGCTGTATCCGGCTGTACCAGTTCCAACTGCTGTCACAAGAGAACTGTATCTTTGATGGGCCCTACTATCTCTCGCGAAAGAAACCTAGGAAATTATTCTGCCGGGGGACGTTTATTATCAAGCACGGGAAATTCTGGGGACAATTGAATCTAGATACCCTTTGCGGGCAACTTTCGGCATACGCCCTACGTGAAGGACTGTAAGCAAAACCTTTCCCCTTCCCGAAAAGGGCCTAGGAATTACAAGGTCTTTGGCACGTCCATAGAAGTTTGCACCCCTCCCGGATGCTGAATCAAAGTGCGATTTTGAGCGCGCCCTCCGAATCCAAGACCCTAGGCACAAAAGAAGCTTGCATTTTGTGCTCGGCAAAGTAGCCATGTGCTGTGCGGAGCTGTTGTGGAGCATCAAATTTGCTTCTTGAAGTCCAGACTCCAAATGAGTTGAGCCCTAGCCTCTGGAAGTCGTAAACCCAGTAGCCCTACGACAGGGGAACTATTGTAGATCCCTTATAGTAGCCCTTATAGACCCCTTTAAAGGAACCCTAAGCCCCCTATATATCTATATCTATATCTATATCTATATCTATATCTATATATATATATATATATTCCACCAGGTCGGGCCTTGAATTTCTTCGCCTTGAAAGCCGGAGCCTGACGTAACTATTATTAAGGCTCTAAACCCGAAACCCTAGACGATAAAATAGTGTAGGTAATGATTACAAGACTCTTGAACCGAAATTTGAGAAGTCAAAGGCAGAGCTCTCTCCGGAACTTCTTCAAGGAATTCCGCTACACATCTGCTTCCATCGTGGACGCAACTTGTGGAATCGTGCAGGCAGGGATCGTTCAGGTGCCGCTGCAGATTTGATGCTGTAGGTGTACTCAGTTTTTTGTTCGATTTGGTGTGCTCCTTTTGGATTCTCGTGGATTGCAAGTAGAGGTGTCGTCTCAGTTTGTGGGCTACAGCATTGTTAGTTGGTGGCGGTGGATGCTCGTGACGTTGCATCGCCAGCCGAGGTGCTTCACAGACGACCCGCCGCTATTCTTACTTCCTCAGTCATGCCTGGGCAGCTTCGTCCCTCAGAAGCTGAATGAGTACACTTCACACGCTTTGGGGTAATGTAATCCCTTGTAACCCTAAACCTTAAACCCTAAACCCGAAACCCTAAACCCTAAACCCACCCTTGTAGAACTGGAAGTGTACACTTTTTGGGCTTCTGAACTCAGCAGCTAAGGTCCTGGTCTAAATACTTCGCTCTCTTAGTTCATTTCAATGGTGTGCCTGCAGCAATGGCTGCCTTCCTCACAGGGCTAATCCTGGGAATATTGACCTCTCTCCAACTCATGCCTTTCGCCACCTGGATGCCGATTCTCGCACACTTAGTGCCAGCATCAGTGCTGTTCCTTTGGCAAGATCTCCGGAGAGTTGTTTGCAATGATCCCATGGTCTTCCTCGACTGCGCGTGCATACCTCAAGGCGATGACGCCGTGAAGGCAAAATGTGTCCGGGGACTCTCTTCCTTCCTCCGCCGATCGGATAACTTGGTGGTCTTGTGGTCGCCCGATTTTGTTCGTCGCCTCTGGTGCACGTATGAAGTGGCCTTCTTCTTGAAACAGAACCAGGCAGATCAGATTCTCTTCCTCCCACTGCAAGTGCCAACTCTCTGGTTTCTCATCTATCTTGTAGCGGGGATCACCCGGACGACTTTGTACATCGCGGAGATCATGGAGCTCTACGGTGAGTCTGTTGTCGGCTACCTAGGGATTGTTGGTGGGGTGTTTCTAGCTCAGCAGCTTACAATTTGGCCGGCCGTGTACTATGTCCTGACAAATATGCTGCGGGACCGGATTAACCTAATCGGGAACCATTCGAGGGTCGTCCCAGAATCATGGGTGTTCGTCTGTGTCGTATGTGGAGATCGGAATAATTTGTAGTACTATTCCCTTATAGTCTCTCCAGTCATGAACGGCTTTTGTGAAAATTGGTTGCCTTAAGTTCTCTACCATCCCAAATTGGTCAGTGCAATATGATGCCGCACGCCCCCGGTTGCTAAACAGCCCAAATATCATAAACCCTTAGACCCCTAAAGCCCAAGACCCGAAAGTTTAATCCTAGAAACCTTTACAGGAATCTTAGAGCCACTCTTGAAGAACCGTGCAACTCCCAAAACCCGATAGCCCGGAGGACATAGCAGAGCTGCCGAAGCAGTTGCACAACTTCCGAGTTCACGATGCTAGTTGCTCCTGCTGCGCGAAAGGCCATGTTGATCCAGCAGCATAGCTGGGTTGAGGGTTTAGGGTTCACTTGGACCCCAAAAGCATGTAGAATAAGAGCCTTTTTTAGGTGTCCGGCCATGAATTTACTTACTTTGGGGGTCTAGGTAGGGTTGGGGCTTGGAGTTTCTGGGTCGGGTCTAGAGCCCTCTACGGCTAGGGTTTGGGATACAGATTGACAAGGGAGGCCAGTTCGGTGATGTGTCGTGTATTGCCTCCAAGCATTTGAGCACAGGTAATGAACCTCCAAAGCTCGTGCCAGACCCTAAACACCGAATCAGCTTGCGCACACTTGGCCATCCCAGGTAACGAAGCAGCAAATTCCCTGTGACCGGAAGCTCATTTATGAGGTGCTGGAGAGCTGCCTGATTATTGAATGGCATGTCTTTTCGATGCAAGGTCCGTAAATATTAACATAAGTAGAAACAGATGAGTGCAAACAAATGAATGAACATATCTATGTATGCATCTATATCTATATATGTACCTGTATCTACATCTGTGTCTATGTCTGTATTACCGTCTTGACTTGAGCTGTATCTATGTCGATATTTACATACACATGAAGTTGCCCACCCTCGAACTCCTGCTCCATCGTGAACTCGAAATCCAGATTCCACAATACTTCTTGCTCGTGCAACTTCTTAGCGGTTCTGAGTTGGTGGGCAAGATGAGCTTTCCTACGCACCTTGCAAAGCTGCATCCCAAAACCCCGAAACCTCAAGCTTAACTCAAACATCTTCCAGGAGGCCCTGACGACCATGTAGGTACACCTTCAATCTGAAACATCCCCGTGCAGCCATACAGAAGCATTCTGCATACACTGCTAACCCTGGAATTACCAGCCGAAGGGCTGAAATTCTGAAAGCTACCAAAATCTTATACACGCGGACAGGGGCCCCTTTCAAGATCCCTCGAAAGACCCCTTCAGCACAGTGCCACCAATCTGATCTTATCGTAAGCCCGTGGTCCAAGCCTGAAACCGGATCTTTACAAGCTCACAGCATGAAGCTTGGACCCGAGGTTGGTTTCAGCCTGTCAAGTGCGCGGAGGAGCATCGGAGGGGTAAGTACTTAAAGGATCATGGGACTTAGTAACTAGGGTTATAATTCGGGTAACTATACTTATAACTACTTATAACCCCGATTAAGGTACTTATAACCTGACTTACTAAGTCCCATGATCCTTTAAGTGCGGTTCAGGGATTGTGGTTTAGGGTGTAACGTAGGATCGGAATCCTTGTTGCTAACGATGTCCCCTCAAAATCTCTGGGTTTTGAAGGTCTCTACAGTTAGGATGTAATCTATGGACCTGAAATTTCCCCTTAAAGCTGTAGCTATGGAATATATCATAAGGGATTCGGACCTTCGAGTTCCGACCTCCATGTTGGGCTGACTCCCCAACCCGATATTACGGTCGAAGTGCCCCAGCTCCTAAGCTTTGGGTTTAGGGTATATAGGGTTTAGGGTATAGGGTTTAGGGTATAGGGTTTAGGGTTTAGGGATTATTGGGTTTAGGGTATAGGGTTTAGGGTTTAGGGTTCCGAAGCCAATCCGAAGCCTTGATGGGAGTTTCCGAAAATGAGGGGTACCTTGTTTTGTGGGGTCCTTGTAATAAGGATCCTAATATTTAGGGTGCTATATTAGGGTCCCCCATTTTGGAAACTCCATGATCACTCTATTTCCACCCCGCTTTCCAAAATCCGAAGCATTCCTACGCCAGCCCTGCTTAGAGGCCCAGGGGACTTAGTAAGTAGGTTATAAGTAGGGTTATAAGTACCCTAAATGGAGTTACCTCAAGTGTAACCCTACTCACAACCTACTTACTAAGTCCCCTGGGCCTCCAAGTGAACCTCAACTCCCCCCGATCGAAGGAGGCTCTGGACCAGTTCAATCTGCATGTCCGGGATAGCTTAGCGCCTCAAGTGGAGCGAACATCCCGGAGACCCGGTCAGATTTAGCTCGGGCGTACTTAGAAATATATATTTTTTCAATTCTGCGTTCCTATAATCCCCAAGAAGCAACCAAAAATCGATTATGATTAGGGGTTTAAGTAGTGTTTCAGGTTCACTATAGTTATGGGCCAGTTGGGAGTGTAGGGGTTTGCAATTCTGGTAGTTCCAGTTTTGGGTTAGGGTCTAGGGTTACTCCCAACATTGAGCAGCCTGCTAGAGTCTCAGAGGAAGCAGAGTGGAAGCTATTTACCCTCAAGATCATAAGCAAGGGACAGTCGTAGGTCTCTAGACTTGATTTCTGGTATACCGCATGCTGAGCATTTGACGTTGCAGACGTTTGGTGCGGCATGTCTAAGTAGGTCAGGCTTTGCAGAAAGGCTCCGGATAGTATCAGTGGGATTCCAGGGGCAGTCTCAGACATGAAGCCGTGAGTTGTTCAAGGGTTTGGGGACTTGGGGCTAAGCCCTAAACCCTAAACTTCCTAGGTAGGCCTTTAGGATATTTTGTATTTTCCCTTGCTGGGCCTAGTAGGACCCTATTTACGAAAATCTTTCAGAGGCTTTAAAGGGCCAACCTAGCTACCCTCAACAACACAAACAACCTCAAACACCCACATCGTCAGGCCGTCTCTCCTGATCCTGAAGCACGGGGTTGTGGCCACTGCTGTTGCCTGCTTCCCGTTCCGTGGTGTCTGATTCGGGGGGATAGGGTGGATTTAGGGATTCAGGGCTTTCGAGTTTCGGGGTTTCATCGTTTATAAGAGTTTAGGGATTGAAAACCTGCTGGTTTTCGGGCTTCTCTTACGACTCTGAACCGTTGGTAAGTAAGAGTATCGCGGTATCCCTTTCTGGTCACATGTATCTACGCGCGCCGCATATACCTCCAAAGCCCTAATTTGTGGGCCTAAATAAATACCAGTACTATTTTGGGGGGTTCCAAAAGACAATCATAGTCTCATGGACCCAAATCCACGTTAAGATTATTAAGGCCCCTATACTAAGTCAATCCTTACAATCGCCCTTATAGCAACGCTTATGGAGCCCTTTAGAGGAACCTGTTCTAAGTATTAAGGCCCCTATAGTATTAGAATATTCTAAACGCTTTGCGTCGTCCGCATCGGGCCAATGAGAGAGGGCGACAAATGTGGGCCGGAGCCAGGGTAAGGGGGTTTTAGGTTTAGGGTAAGGGGGGGTTCCTAATTATCTCGTCATCCTATTTTGGGATTCCTTCTTTAATTCTAATAAAATGGGTCCCAAAACCCTATTCGAATTATTGAGGCCCTTATATTAAGGGGGGTGGAACCAAAATCCAATGTTGCACGGGGTGGCCATGTATTATGGGGAGTTGGGTCACTGGGCAGGGGATTAAGAGGATTCGAAAAGAGGCTCCCTGACGGCAAACAGGAAAGTCTGACCCCTTCGGCCGCGGCCGAGGCGAATGTGAGGCTCCTATATGTAAGGTTTAGGTAGCTAACGCTGCCCGTGACGGTGCCTATGGGCCCTGACATCTGTTGAGTTTGCAAGAGATGTGCCTGGTATATTTCATAATATGCATTGCACTTACATATCTATAGACCCTAAAGCCCTGAACCCGAGACGCTCCAGGTATCTGTCTGCGGACATCTTCATGACGGTGGATCGAGTCAAGAGGACACAGGGTTTCCTTACGGTTTAGGGTTTAGTATGTGAAATCAAATGCAGATATCCAACCCAAGACCACAATGAATGCCCCAAAGCTAGGAATCAACCTAGACTGAAATGAGTCGCAACACGATCGGGCCTTCCACGATTTTTTAACAGCCAAACAGCCTCGGAACATGCCGGTTAGTGCTCAAGTACGTCATCCTGTGCGCAGGGGTCCTTAGCTTCACGCACTCCCCCTCGCTCTCGACAACACGAAGAGAGCGACAGGAGATCTGGAAAACAAAGATAAGATTATGTTGAAGACAGACCCCACTGTTGCACGTACTGAAGAGCACATCGCTACTGTCCCTAAGGCGAACTACGGCGGGACAAAAGCTGCAAGCTCGATTCCGAACCCTTGGAATCCATCCAAAGGGCCCTTTTAAAGGGAAATTCTTCATAGAGCTGCCAGCATCCCTCGATACCATTATCAGGAAGACAACAGGAACTTCTCAACCCTTCTCACTTTTAACTGTTCAAAAACTGGCTAGACTACCAGAAAGGGTGAGAACTCCATCTCTTCCTCAAGGCTGAAAAATCTTGGCTACAGACTGAACGGCCCAAATCGCCATTCGCATCGATCAAGATCCACAGTAGGATTCTCCAACCACGCGTGATTTCGTAGGCGCCCCACAGACGACATTACTTGACTTAGCACCACCGGACTCCTCGGGCAACGATCTCCCTTCTCAGAAGGCCTCGCGAAAACTAAGATGCAACCAACACCCCTTGGAACTCAATCAAGCAGAGTCGCCCACAGCTTCAGCTCGGCGAACACCCCTTAACAGAATCCAAAGAATAACTGCAACTAAGACTCCAAACCGAACGAGCCTCCAAAAGAGAGAGCCCCTGGGACGATCACCAGCGCTCGACCCAGCAGAGCCAACAGCATCACGACTACTAAGGGGTTCAAGGTCAGCTCCTGCACAATCTACCGGATTAGTCGACCCGGGCGCGGTCTGATCAAGAAGCGACCAATCTCCGGAAGCTAAACCCTGAACGATACCTTGAACCTGAGCCTCAGACCAACCTGGAAGGGGAATCACTCCTTGATCATCCACATAATTCACCAGAAGGGCCCCTTCGGAAGCCTGATAGCTCGTTACCGCTGGCATAAACACAGGTCCAGTAGGCCCGGGAGGCCCAGGCACTGCTTCAGCATCGAACACTTCCGTCGGCACACTCACCGACGTAACAGAAGGCTCAGCTGTTGAACTACCAGTCGCGCTATCAGATGACGATGATTCATCCTGTAACTCCCGCAACACACCGCCGAACCTAGGACCTACACCCGCACTAGGAACCGAACCACGATGAGGGTGCTCATCTAGGGAAGGATCGTCGTCATCAGAATCCGCGAAAGAGGGCTGAGCTCCTTGAATATACGCTAGCGCAGCATCCCAAGACTGCAGACTGACATGGCACCCACTGACAATGCCAAACCTTATGTAATCTTCTACCGACTCAAACCACTGCGGGCTCTGAAACAACAAAGCATAATTGGACTCCCGAAGACAATCTACAATAGCACCCGCAATCCCGTAACGAATCATAACCGACACCCCCCTAAGGATCAACCACTCAACGCTTCTTTCACCCAAAAACCACAGGATACGGCCGCCCTGCAACCCGAGAAGATGGGTCATGTAGTGCACTTGAAGCCAGGATCCTATCAAGGGAAACTCAGCTACCTCAGGGATAAAGGCGAGGTCTTCGTAGGTCATGTTTCCCTGATTTAAGGCAGGCATACCATGCGAACTACTACTCCCCCCAACCTGAACATTCGGAACTGGAGGAGAAGTAGTCGGAACACCTGCTGAACCGGTACTCCCCCCAACCTGAACACCCTGAAGTGAATCCGCCGTACCCCCAACTTCGGAGTTCGCTGGAATAATAGGCTCTGCAAAAATCGCCGTCGGAATCCAGCTCTGTTGATCACCATTAACGGAGAATTCGAAAGACGCGTAGTACAGGACCTGGTCGGAAACTAACTGAAGCCTTCCTGTATCCCCGAACTGAAACAACGCAAGCAAAATCACGCTACCCCAAAACCCACAATTCACTCGTCGAAGAAATCCCCACTCAGACCCTTGATTCCCAAGGAACCCAAACACCAAACAAGCTACCGGCGATACCGAACCCTCAAATAGGTCCAGCAGGGTGCAAAGGTGAGGAACAGATTCCTCTGAAGTCTCAAGCAAAGACCCCTCACCTACATCCCCAGAAGATCCACTTTCTTGAGGCGGCTCACCAGACCCAGAAGGCTGAGACATCGCAGCAAAGGCACAAGGATCCTGAGAGCTAAGAGCCCGAGATGGCTGCAGAGAGCAGTCGGCTGAGGCAGGAGATTCGTCAACGGAGGGCACAACACCACGACACTGATTCCGGTTTCGCTCCAAACCCTCAGCGCTGGCCGAAGCATTAGTATCTTCCCCTGTAAGCCAACTTGGCAATGGACCATACCGTTGTTGAAAGACCGGCGGATCAATCACACCTCCCCGTTCCAGTTGACGTCTAATCCTAGCCCTCTGAACAAAACTCAAACCCGTAACCCGCTCAGTCTCTTGAAGCTTCCTTTGAACCGACAACCACTCCTCGGTAGTAAACTCTTCATCCTCGGATCCCGGCTCCTCAGCCGGGTTATCCTCACCAGAAACCCCACTCAAGGACCCCGATGGAAATCCAGCTTCCCTTAAACCAGAGTCCAGAGCACCCGGAACATGAAGAGCCGTTTCTCCGGTCCCTTCCGAAATCTCCTCTGCCCACTCAACATTGGCGTCAAAGCCGAGAACGGGCAACACCGAAGCAAATCCCACAGAACCTAGAAACCACCAAGCCCCTAGAACGCACAGCCCGGTCAAAACCCAATAAAGGACCCAAAAAACCCACAAAAGCCCTTGGTTCCCACCATCATGTTCCGGCTGGCCTTTTACTGTTGGGACACTGGCGAGCAACACAAGCCCTGCAAGAGCCTCCGGCGTCACCACATATCCCGGGCCTTCCCGAAGTCGACTAAGAACTCGAGCAGCTCTGATCGTTTCCGGTGAAGCGGGTTGATCGCGCACATTGATAAGATCAAGTAAATAAAGCAACCTGGATCGTGGTAGCGGCTTCGTGCCAATATCCGCCGCCTGGTGGACACCAGCGAGGTGATGGACCTTCAAGACATTATTCTCGACTCTTTCGCGGCCTGCTTGAGCCCTCATCCTCAGGTGGCGGTTACGCCAGCCTGCTGGCGAGGTTTCAAAAGAACGAAGGGCAGCGGTGTTGTCGGCGAGAAGTGAAATAACACTGTCCTCCGAAAGAAGCTCCTCCAGCAATGGTTGGATAGATTCTCCTAACTGAACCGAATGGATCATGCTCACGAGCTCCGCCTCCGCGGAGCTCAGAGTCGTGAACCCCTGCCTGGCGCTCTCCCACGCCAGCGGCGAACCACGCCACACGATAGTGCAGCACTGCACCGAGCGTCCACCACACGGCGAGTGGGAAGCATCGGAGTACACCTCCAAAACGTTATTCTGTCGAGGCACCGCCAACTGACCATGGTCCGAAAAGTAAGGTCCAGTGGAGTGGAGGTATTCGATACCATAATTCAACGTCGAACTGAGATACTGAAGCACCTGTTTCCCAATGGCAATGCTCAACTCTGGCGTCTTAGTGGCCTGTTGGCCCATTCGCGAAACAGCATAGGCCACATCTGGCCTCGATCTTGTCGAGACCCACAACAGAGCTCCCGTAATCCCTTGAGCAACCTTAACCAAACCCGCGTCCGGCGGACCCTGATCTTCCGGTTCAACCCATTTCGTAATCGGCGAGGCCGCTGTACCCTCAATTTCATATCGCTGGATAAGCTCCTTAACATACGCAACCTGTGTTAGCCTATATCCCTTCGAAGAACGCGTTACTTCAGCCCCGCAGAAGGTAACAGGCGTCTCACCAAACCAGTTCGGAGGGGAAGTCTTCCACTTGCTCTGGACATGATCAATAAAGGACTGACATAGCAAGGGTGGCCCAAAGAAAGCTAGGTCATCTACGTACACTACAAGTAGGCCGGCAATGTCCCCCTTTCCTTGCTCATCTACAGGCTGAACGAACCAAAGGGATTCATCAGATTTCGATTGAAACAACCCATAGGAAACGCCTTCACACAGGATAACAAAAGTTCTAAACTCTCCATCACGATAGTCACCCCAATCCCTAGGCGAAGTGGGAAGTCCGTACAACGCCTTACGAACATGCCACCGATCATCAGCCTGAAGCACCCCCAGCTCTACGAGGAAATTCGGAGGCTTTACTACTATCCGCTCCCCCCGATCCTTAGACCGGGCCCCGATTGGGGCATAAAGGAAAGCTGACTTGACATCAATGGTAATCCCCGTCCAACTGGAAAACATGGCCGCAAAGCCTAAAGCTACCCTCAATGTCAAAGCCTCTGCACCGGACGCATAAACATCATCCTTAGAAAGTCCTAACCTTTCGGGAGGAAGGTAGTTCCCGCAGCAAACAGCTCGTAGGCGACGCTTCCCAGTCCCACTCTTCCTCGTGAGTACCGCTTTCCCAGGAAGTTGGATAACCGTAAAGCCCTGTTCAATCCACTGATCCACAACTCGAGCCTTCACTCGATCAACGGCACCACTGGTTGTTTCCAGACTGGTGACTTCATCGATGGCCGGTTCCTTCCACAGCTTCAATTCCCCTCGAGCTTCGTTAAGGCTAATATTACGAGTCTGTAAGAACATATCCGCTGAAGACCCACTATCACCTAAGGGAATATCAACCTTCAGAACCCGAAAAGTTCCATAACAGTCCCCTGGTTCAATCCAGCCCTCCAGACCTCTCTCCAGCCATTGCGTAAGCAGCTCCACATTCCGAATCTGGTCTGTGATTCCCGGCACCTCTACCGAAGCATCCACTGCATCGCAAAGATCATCAGTCAACATCCTACTCAAACGCGCTGCGCTTTCATGCCACGTGACAAAGGCTTCCCGATCCCTTTCCTGAAGAAGAGGTTGAGGCAACCCTACTTCCCACTCCGAACCAATCTCAGAACCCGAACTCCCTAGATCCGGAGCAAGGTCTTCCGCCCCGCAATCAGGGGCGAAGTCAGCTACCTCGACCTTCGAAGCAACTGGGTCACCCCCCAGCCCACGTTTCACTTCATCAACCGGAAAACCTAGGTCCCTCAGAGTATCCCAATCACCCTCTACGGTACTTCCAAAGTCCCTAGGGGTAAAGGCCGAAATCACCCACCTGGGACCTCCCTCCCAATGCTCCGAGACATGCCATTTGTCTCCGTTGAAAGTGGTAACCCTGTCACGAATATCATGAACCTGGCCGGCCCGCCAAGTCCCATCAGGTAACTGTTTACAAATGGGCCCCGACCCTGAGGCTTCTTCAATCCATAGGCCACCACCTACAAAGTCACCCAGAGCTTTCACCGCAATGGTAAATTGAGAGGCGTTTCTCAGGTCCCGATGCAGAGGAACTCTTGTGTCCTGGGATACGTAAAGTGCCGCCCAAACATGTTCGGGGGCTATACTTTTCACATAACCATTAAGATATCGAGTAACCTCCTTATTCAAACTCGCAGCCTTCGACACTCCGTGAAACCCACCTAGGCCATAAAGTCCAAGCAGCACAGCACGACCCTTCAATCGAATCATTTGCCGCTTTGCCAAAGGTAGGAACCCTAAGCCTCGATCAAGAACCTCGAGACAAACTTCATCAGAGAAATCCTCATTTCCGTGCCTTGCCTGAATCCAGAGGCGAGTCTCGTCATTCGATCGAGTGAGACCTACCCCCCGCAGGGAAGCTTCACCAACCTCATTACCAGAATCCACATCTAGTCCAAACATTCCACTTCCCTCAGGTGGGCTAGCAGCGAGCATTTCCACAAAAGGAGAACATGGGCTAACTTCGAGATCGGTCTCACCGTCCTCGCAACCATACGGAACTTCAAAATCGGCTTCAAAATCGACCAATCCCGAAGAAGAACCCCGATCTAAAACCGAATCTTGAGAGGACTCCCCCCCAGGCTTACGAGTAAGCCTGGCATCCAGACTCGTACAATGCATGTGCGGCAACTCAGACGCAGCTACCACCCGTACGACGAAGTGCGGGGAGCGCGGAGAATGCTTGCCCGAAAGACGATATTTGGGCTTAGGTGCGATCTCAGCCTCCGCTCGCAAAGGGTAAACCGTATTAGTCAACAAAACCTTATACCCCCCCTCAAAGGGGACCAAAACTAAGTGACCCCCCGGCGTACTAGGCGCATGCCCGACATAAATGCCCTCTTGTGTCCTAGACTCCCACTGAGCGTTGTAGCCCGACCGCACCCGTCTTCGTGCCATGAGTCGCGTGCCAAACGGTAACAAGTTAGGTTGCACAAGACCTAGTGTCTCGTTAAAGCGAATCCACAACCTAGTAGAAGCGTGCAAGAGAGCCAATGGCCAAAACGACTTTGCCAGTCCAGGCACTCCAAGAAGTTTCCTAATCAACCCTTTCAAACCCTGAACTGCCAACTCCGCCCGATTACCTGCAGGACTTTCACCGGCCGTCCAAGACGGATGAATCCCACGCTCCTTCAGCCAGCGAATTAGCGAGTCCGACCTGAGCTCCTTTGCACGATCTGCATGATAGCGATGAACCGGGTATCCTGCCGCTTCTAGCTTATTGATTATCCCCTGTACTTGCGGGTAGACTTCACGACCCTTCTTGGACCTCAGGGGCACACCCAGAAACAAAGTCAAGTGCTTGCTCTTAACCGGCTCCGCAGAAGCATCTTCATCACCTCCTGCATCCTCATCCTCTGGCCTTTTCCCCCGAACCCTATGAGTAACCGCCTTAAGACCCAAGTCCTGACCCGGTTCCGGCAAATCCCACATTCCATCCATCAAATCAGGAGCAACCTGGCTCCCCTTTTCACCCGGACCCAAATCCGTAACCGGAACCAATGGCCCTCCTTCGGACGGCTCGTAATCATCCAACTCCGCAAGATTTCCCTCGCTAGAACCAAACTTATCTGGAACCGCGTAGGCACAAGCCAACATGTAGCGATAGCCCAAACCTTTATCCCGTCCACTCGCTTCAACATCATACGACTGGCCCTTCAAGAAAGGACCAGCTATATCGAAGCTGATGGAGTGGAGGTCAGGGAAGCTACTCCTCCAATGAGACCGCTGTCTACCCTGGGCCCCTATGCAAACTGGACAACCCCTACGATAGGGTACGTGGTCCTGTGCCTCATGTCTAGCCTGGGCTTCAGCCTCCGATAACTTTGAAAGGAGTATGCGTCGCTCCCTGACCTCATCTAC
This sequence comes from Symbiodinium sp. CCMP2592, assembly GCA_905221615.1. Taxonomy (NCBI): domain Eukaryota; class Dinophyceae; order Suessiales; family Symbiodiniaceae; genus Symbiodinium; species Symbiodinium sp. CCMP2592. The sequence continues at coordinate 460,038 of CAJNDT010002835.1, forward strand.
CTGACTGACTTCTCTCTTCCAATGAAGCCAGACACTCTGCACGATACGACACAAACTCAGAGTCCATCCTACAGGTACCTCCTCTCCTTTTAACGTTCTAAGGATTGCTAAGCCCTCTAAGAAGCCCTTCATCTCATCGGTAACCTTAACGGCATGCAACGCTTCAAAGAGGTACCAGGACGAGGTCACGAAAGAGGTCGTTCGAACTTCTAAAAGCCCTAAACACCCTTGATCAAACTCAACATCGCTAAGCCCGTACGCCCTCCTAAAATTCTCCACCTCATCCGGTGCCCAATCTAGCGGGCGACCCTCCGCATCGCACCGACCGCCAGGGTCCTTTCCTTTTTCGAAGACTAAGAAAACAGAGCACCCAACCGGGCTCTCGCAATCAGTCCTACCGGCCCTTTCACCAAGCCTTGCAGCAGCTCTCTTCAGAGCCCATTCCGCTAATTCCCGAGGACCCTGAAGTCCTTCAGGGGGCATATCCTGAGGATCAAGAACCTCACCACTACCTACCCCTCCAAACTCAGAACCCCTCGTTCGGGAATCAGCTACCGCCTGCGCTACCGCAAAAAGCAACAGAGCACGAAACCCTCGTACAAATCCCTGGCCTTGCATGTGCTTTTCGGGGCACCGCTTCTCAAAACCATCCCAGTATCCCTTTACCCTAGACACCGAATCCTTAGCGTAAACCAACTCACCCCCCTTTACAATACCACCAATCAGCCCGGAACTCGCCCAATCTAACAGCTGCCTAAAGACCACCGCGGAGTCCAAGCCCGTTTCAGACGGCTCGACCGACACCACACATCCCGATCCCCGCCAACCAGGCTGCTTTGGCGACAAATTGATAAGCACTGATCCAGGCTTAGCCCGAGACACAGTCCGGCGCAACCGGCGATTCCACGGCAAATGACGATGGTCCACAGGGCCGGTTCCCACATCGGCCACACACGTTCGTTCCAACAAATAAGCTGGGACGCCCGGAAAAAGCCCTGAGAGCACAGTTAACTGTTCTTCTTCAGTCAAACCCTTACCCCCAGTACCTTGAAGCGTACCGCACAACCAGGACCGCACTTCCTCCGGCTTCAATTCACACAAGGGCTTCAATGGACTGATCCGTTTCACACTAGCACCTCGGCTCTTAAACCCCTCATACTCCGAAAGAATCTCCAATCCCAACTCCCTTGAAATAAGAGGACAGCCCTTAACCACCGTAACTTCAACAGTCCCACGACTCGGATGTCGAATCACACAGCCCTTCTTCCTCCAAGAGATCGTGAAACCCAGCTCAATGAGATATCCTGCTGGCAAAATGACTTGGCAAGGCCCCGCATGGAGAAGAGTGCCGCACTCGTTGACTCTAAGCTCGGCCATACCGCTTGCTAGGTCTACCTTGATGAGTTTCCCACGCCTAAGCTCAGCCTCGCATGCAGGTCTTAACGCGTTAGTCGCTCCACTGTCGACCAAGGCAAAGTTTGTATCAGAGGGGCCAGTGATAGCGCTTAACAACCAGGACCCATCAACCTGAAACTCAGAATCCCCAAGCCTAACCGCCTTAATAGACACGTTCTTCAACAACTTGGCCGCCTCTGCTATCAAACTTTCCTGCCCACTCGCAGACGACGCTGAAACCGCAGCAGATCTAGCCGCATCTGAGCTGCTATTGGGGTCCTCAACGACTCCCTTGGCCTGCGGCCCCGCTTTCGCTTTAGGCGTCTTGCCCTGACCTTTCGGAGGTCCCGCTTTAGGAGAACCCTCGGAAGTCGACCCCGAATCCTGAACCTGCCTATTCTCCGGTGCCACTAGGCTACACTCAGGTCTAAAGTGCCCCGCTTGACCGCAAGCTAAGCACCTACTCTCCTTACGCGCCTTAGCCCTATCATGCTTGAACATACAGGCATCCCCAAAACGGCAACCCGTACCGTCCCCAAACTTAAAGCACAATTGGTTCGCACCATCTCCCTTCTTCCCTTTGCCCTTATCCTTCCCCTCCCCCTTTCCCGTACTCACCGCAGCTACCGACGCACTCGGAGGAGGAGGCTGAGGAGGAGGAGGAACCGACTTTACGGGGGGAGGATCTTTGGCAGCATTCAAGGTTGCAGTTCTGGCCCGTTTATCAGACATACCCTCTGATGTAATGGAGGCGGCTTCGCATTCTGCCTGCAGTAGACGTACAAGTTGCACCACGCTGGCTACTGTAGGGTTATAGTCTATCCCCAACTGATGTCTGAACGCATTAACCCTAAAGCCGATCATAGGATGCGCCGTTAGCAAACCCGAAGTAGACGCGTCAATTCCCCTCAACAGGAGTGATGGATCCGGCAAAGTCGCATGTATTTCACCTGCCCGTTGGAGGCCCTGATGCCACTTACGGAGCCCCTTAATCGCTTCTCCAAAGGTACGCCAGACATCCGGATTAACCAATTGAGACAACAGGTGCGACCTTTCGCTACTGCCTCCCGGTTGAAACAGACATAAAACTCTAAAGAGAATGCTAGCACAGCTAAGCCACCGGTTGGTAACCACATCATCCCGAACCGACTGTGGAACCGAAGCCAAAAGGAGGCTCACACCCCTACTCTCTACCCGACCATACAAATGGGCATCGAACTCTCCCTTTACCGACGAAGGGTCTACACTAAGCCTCCCTAGGGGATCAGCGACCAACCACTTCTGATAAGCAATCGTAGCCGGGCCCTCGACACCCTGCCACCAAACATTAGCACTAGGAGACAAACCCACAAGTATCTGCCGAACCTGAGCCAACCAGTTCCCGCATGCTACCGCCGACTGAGAAAGCTCTGTCTGGTTTAGCTTAGGCAGCTCACTAATGTACTTCGCAGGCTCCTCTGGCCTAACAGCCTCTGGAACCCTAGTAACCCCAAAGCCCAAATCCCCTACTTCACTCACCCTAGGTGCATTGCCGTGCATGGTGGAACTTCCAGCACTGGCTCCCGGCACACTCGGAGGAACTAACGGAGCGGCCACTCGCGGTGAAACAGGCGGCGGCCCTGGCGGAGGTCTAATGATTGTACCCCCAGGGGACACTGGGTAACCAGGACCCTCACCCGACCGAGGAGTGACAAACCCAGAACCTACCCCTACTGTCGCTCCTCCTGCCAGGGCATCTGCGGCAAACTGACGAAGCGACTGAGGTGCAGGAGCTGGTGGAGCAATAGCGGGTGGCTCCACAGGAGGGGGAAGGGGCCTCAATGCCCCCGCAATCGGAAAAGCCAAACCGCCACTACTTGCCAAAGCAGCAGCCCGCTCAACCCCAGGGAAACCCAATACCCCAGCCATCTGGGCTTGCTGAAGCCTGGCCCTGTTCATCGAGAGCTGTTGCCCTTGGATATTACCAAAACTTGGACCCACCAACCCAAACATAGGATCAAGATATTCACCAGTGAAGTCACGCGAACCACTCGGATCTACAGGCTGTACACCAGCGCTTGAAGCAACTTGAAAGCGATCATATCCGTGGGCAAAAGAAGCAGGAGAGCACTGACCAAGCCCATCACCGGCAACCGTTCTTTGACTGTACCACGACGACTGAGACTCTGTGGACAGCTTATTCTTAAGTAGTTGATTCTCCTCTAAGACCTGGGCCAGTAGCGTCTCCATTTTCTTAAGCCTTCCATCCTCTGCCGCAGGAATCAGCTCAGCTTGATCATCATATCCAGCACCATCGAAACCCGGCGGACTGTCCCTGGAATCGTTCCCCAACCCAGGAGCAGTCCCAGAAGCAGTCATCACACTCGTCCTCATTTCACCACTAACACCGGGTACAGTCCCAGACCCAACCTGCGGAATATCAGGTTTCAGATTGCCACTCAACCCAGGTGCAGCCCCAGAGGTTCCACGTCCGTTTCCACTGGGAGACGAAGTTGACGTTGGATCATCCCAAGACTGAAATGAAGGAACCTGTTCTCCCGCTGAAGCTTCAACCCTTGCGACCCGAGGAGTCTCTCCAGGAATACCATGGGTTCCTAACATCGCTTCGTAATTAGGCTCACCCATAAGACTACCCACGGTATCCCCAAGCGCTCCTTCATTGTAATCTACGCCCAGACGAAAGGCCTCTGCGTCCAGCGTAGCCGGTCTGCTTCGAAGTAACTCAATCTCTGCTTTGGCATGATCACTGTAAAAAGGATTTGGCATTGGTAACGCTGAGCCTACCTCAACACCAACAGCCTCTCCAGACTCCAATGTCCCTGGCGACGCTTCGCCATGTCTGATGCCACTTGCAGGAAGTCCACTGCCCCCTGTACCAGAAGCCCCACCGACCTCTGCCTGACTCAAGGCTGCTTGAAACGCGTTTTCCCGGGAAATACTGGTGTCTTCAGATTCATCAGTCACGGCCCCACGACGTTTACGAGTCATCGGATCCATGGCCGAAGAATCCTAATTCACTTAATCAGATGGTACAAAGTCGGTCTCTATGAACCCAGCCTAGTCCTACGGCTGATAACCTATGTGAAATCAAATGCAGATATCCAACCCAAGACCACAATGAATGCCCCAAAGCTAGGAATCAACCTAGACTGAAATGAGTCGCAACACGATCGGGCCTTCCACGATTTTTTAACAGCCAAACAGCCTCGGAACATGCCGGTTAGTGCTCAAGTACGTCATCCTGTGCGCAGGGGTCCTTAGCTTCGCGCATTTAGGGGTTAAGGGTTTTGGGTTTAGGGTTTAGGGTTGAAAGCGTTCCTGTAAAGTGCTGCTACAAGGTGGTATTACTGTACCAGGGCCTGGCATACAGGGCTTCTTTGGGGTCCTTGAAAGAGTTCCTTTAAATTTAAAGGGGTATGGTAGTGGCTTCGTATAGAGGGCTCAGTTTTCACCCAAAGCTAGACTACAAAACAATGGGGTTCCGATGAACTCAGTCCTGGCTAAAGTAGGTCAAGTAGGTATGCTACCTTTCAATGACCCCAAGCCTCAACCCTTAAGCCCTGGAAAAGGGAACACCAGGCCCCACAGCAGTACCCTAAACCCTAAGCCCTAAAACCCTAAACCCGAAACTCCTAAACTCTAAAGCCTAAAACCCGAAACCCTCAACCTTAAAACCCTTAATTCTAAAAGCCTAAACCCTATTCCTTGACAAAGGTGGCTCGGCTCAATTGGGCAAGTGGGTAGTATCATTAGGGGGGACCTCTTACAAGTGGCCTTATTGAGAGGGTCTATATCCCCAAGGGTCCCCCCAGTCCTAACTCCCAGCAAGTCCTACTTAGTCAAACTTTCTCCATGGTTTTCGGGCTTAGGGTTTACCTAGACCCTCAAAAGTAGTTAAAATAATGGCCCAAAACTCGTAAAAGGCTATTATTCTACATACTTTTGGGGTCCAGGTAAGGTTTTGGCTCAGGCCTAGGTTAGGGGTGCTTGTGGCCATGTTCTGGAGAGACGGCTGCCGTAAAGCTACTATATAGCAATCCCTGTACGGATAAAGTATAAACTACATAGGCTCACGGACCGTTAGGGTTATACATGTTCATACTACAGTGATGCGACAGGCAGACAGCAGGTGCTCTTCTTTACCCAGCCGGGCAACTTTACACGTTTCTGGTGATTCTCGTCGGGGTGCGTATCATGGCGCTGATGCTTGGCTGATTTTCAGAAGTTGGCGTAGGCACGTGGCATAATATGTATATGGTATATAATGGATAGTATACGGTATATTTGATTTATGTAAGGTATAGTGACATAACGGGAATTGTACCTTCTGTTTCTGCGAGCCTCAAGTGTTGATCCGAAAAAGACCCCGAACATCCCCAACGCCATAAGCTCTACCTATAGTCTCCATTGTGGTTCCTTTTCGGGTTACCTTTCAGGATCCTTAATATAAAATTGGTTAAACTGAAAAAAAGGAACTACAATGGAGACTATAGGTAAGCTCTAATTGCCGTGCACCCTCAACCCATAAAGTCCCCCCAGAGTAGCCCTTGCCGAAACCCTTAGAGGAATCCTTGTGCGTAGTAGCCTTTTAAAGGGAACCCCAGAAAGTTGGAATATGGTTTCAGGGTAGGATACCCTATAATTTACCATAAAGGGTTTAGGATAATCATATTCCAACTTTCTGGCTTTTACGGTAAGGTGAAACTTTACCCCTAATCCTATGCTGCACAGCCCAGGATTGGATACTTCGGCCTGCGGTACTCACACCGATGCTGTCGCGCAGCAGTGCTGGTGGGTCAAGTAGCTCTGCATGCCTCGTTCACGTTCCTTGGCGAGGATCAGGAAAAGCGTGGAAACAGCCAGAATTGCAAACAGCAGTAGTATGGCCACTAGCAACAACAACGTCAACAAAAGAGCGGCAGCAGCAGCAACAACAGCAGCATCAGCAACAGCAACAATTGCCCAGCACCAGCACGAGCATCGCAGCTCATGCGCACGATGGCAATGCGAATGACAATAATCGCAAAAAAAACGCAAGTAACAGCAATACCAACTGAGGCAATAGGTACCCGTTAGCATCAGCAACAACACTTCAATGCCATTCGTGCACCACTAGCAGCTCATGAAGCAACGTAGGCAGCAACTGCAACTGCAAAAGCGCCATTCTGCATTTGCGATACTCACGGATCCGCATTCGGCCTTCCGAAGCCCTGATGATGAGGCATTTACGCTTTTTTTCATCTTCGATTTATTGTTTCAGTTTCCACCAAGCACAAAGGCTGAGCCTTAAAAGCCAGGTTCGTTATGATGATGCTGTGGATCTCTTGGCACCTCGTCGGAGGGGAGCACAGCCACTTCGCACTCTTCGCGCTTGGCATCCTCTCCTGCTGCACGGCATGTGTCCTGTTCCCTTTGAGCAGGGGCTTCTTCAAATCGAACCACAGCAGCAGGGCTGCTCAGGAAGAGGGGACGCACAACTCCACTGAAGCAGTGCTGCAAGCTATCACTCGCAACTTACGTGATCCGCCAGGGTTGCAGCATGCCCTGGAGATCGAATGCAGTCAAAGCCTGAGCCTGGATAACGACGACTTGATCCAAGAGTCTGTGTAGGCTTTGACTTTGAAAGCTTCGGCTTTCGGTTTTGCAAGATGTAGCTGGATCGAACATGGTGATGGTTGTTTTTAGTGTTTCGGCCGTTGTGCTTTGAGCCACGCGGGTCCAGTGGATTAAGGGCGGCTGGTGCATCGGTGTACAGATTTTCGCGGGCGAATCTTGGGAATCGCTGGAGCAATGGCATGCCTAACAGCAGGGACCTGGGCCGATCTACAGTCGGTTTAGGGTTTAGGGTTTAGGGTGTATGCATGTAGCTACATGCTTGTCGGTCTGCTTATGTATTTATTTGTTTGTTTGTTCCAACGTACCTCAAAGTGTAGGTTCGCAAAGACATTTCCATGAATGTGACATCGATCTTCCGGAAGCAACATCGTATCGTTTCAAGCAACGAAACATTGAGCCCGCACCCTGCACACGACAAAAGGTGGGGAAAGGCTCACGGAATATATATATATATATACCCTAATCGTCCAAAGGCCTCGTTTAACGGGTGCGCCCAAGTCGAGGACGCTTAACACTGAAGGGCCTTATCTTACTGGATCGATTGTGTCTTAGATTTTATACGTTCTAGGGTACATCGTTTCGGGTTGGGGGTTGTTGGCGGCTTTGGTTGTTCGGCTGATAAACTCAAGGTAGCCCAAACTCCAGAAATAAGATCCCCCAACAGCAGAGCAGCAGCGGCAGCGGCAGCGCCATCAACGAGATCACGAATGGGTGCCCCTTTTTTTCGGTCTCTGTATTCTGCGTTTCGGTTGAGACCGGCCATCCTGTGGGGCCTCCGCATCGATGCTAGCCTGTATCTGGCCATTGTAATTATGGATTTTTCAAATCCTTTCTTGTCAGCCTTCTGAGCGACTCCTCGGATGCGATGATTAGAGCTCAAAGTCAATTGACGGTACTCTTCGGCACAGGGCGAGGTTGCGGGATCTAGTTCAGCCGTGGCACCCTTAAGCCACCGCATAGCGTCTTCTTCCCGGAAAGTGTGGTGCAATCTTGTGTTCAGTCCTGAACTTATTACAAAAATACGAAACGGGAATCGTAGCTCGATCAAGCTTCCACAGAATATTTCAGCCAAGAAACGTCTTTGTCTGAGATCCACCAACTGGTGGTGAAAAGCCTTAGAAGTTGAACGGCACAACCGATCGAAATGCATCTGCACTGCTGAATGCCGGTAGATTAATTGCAGCCAATGTTCGTGGACTTTTGGCCGAACTTGCCAATGGAGCTTCTCGAGCCTGTCAGGGGTTGCCTCTCGATCTCTCGTCCAGTTACATAGGAGTACCGATCCCAGTAACTCTCGATCTCTGTTGCCTCATAGACATCTTGCACAGAAGTGCGTGGTAGCGGAGGTATCGCATGCCGTGACGGTAGATCTCCTCGGCTTGTTCTTCCGACCTCAGATTAAAGTGAAGCGGCCACTTCCCAGAATCTCGTATCCCGAAACGTCTCGAACATTGGCAATCGGCAACCAGCACCCAAGCGGCAGGCACATGGGATTCTGCTCCACGGAGATGAACCATTGACATAGCGATTCCCTCAGAAGCAGCGATGTTTCGATTTCTTGGGCTTCGGATATATGAAGTGGTTTATACGGCTTCGGGTGCGTTTTAGAAGAGGATTTGATCGGGTTGTTTTGTGCTGAAGATGACAACGAAAGGTAAATTCAGACCAATACTTTCAAGACTCATTGCTGCACATATCGGGGCGAATCGCTCATCGTCGTCCGGCCATGGGATCCCCAGTCGTTGGCTCCTTTCCTGAAGCCATCGCCCAAACTCACGGTCGTTGGTGATGCGGCGCTTTGCCGCCATTTCCATACAGTCTCCCAACCACATCGCGATCACTCGACCATTGTAGCCCTTGTGCGACATGTGTGCCCCATGCTTGTCAGGTTTCCAGACCTAGGCTTGACAGGATGTTCTTGATTTCAACAGTAGCAGCCTTCAATATCAAATTTAAGGAGGTTTCTTTGTAGGGTATGTAATGCAGTGAAGTGACAAAGTTCGGCGTAAACTTGCCTTGGGAACAGACCAAACCCCGCTGCTTCTGGAAGGTTCTGAAGTCTTTGTAGGCAACGACCAAAATCTGGTGCAACGAGTTCACATCTGGATTCGGGTCTCCGAAGTAGCCGTTCTCAACCAGAAACATCCTTGAAAGGTAGGTGTGTGTGAAAACTAACATATAAACCTAGACCAACCTGCCTAAGATCCCAACCAAAATGGTGCCAAAGAGCAAAGTAGATCCCGTAGCATCCTGTGCCACCCCCAGGTTGACATTGTGCAAGCTACAATGACACAGCATTGCCACGTCGAAGCATTGAAGTCCCAGGAGCGGGCCTTCAGGAACAAACCCAACTAGATTCTTCTCAACCATTCAGTAAACATACTGGCAAAATTGGAACAATAGGAAAGCTTACGATGCTGGCAAAAGCACAGACATGATTTTCCTTCATCCCCTTAACCACGAAACTGTTGTGGGAATGCAGTGTCTGGGCCCAGGATGGAGCCTCTGACAGATCCATCATGGAGTGCAGGGCTTGGTGGTGATTTTCTGCATCGCATCGCCAACAAATCCACCTAGTCTTCCACCACCGACAAAGTCTCCAGGTCATATAGTGATACTCCCAGTCCCCCTTGATTTGTGTAACGACAAACTTGTGGCTCAATCTATTTCCTTCAGGGGTTAAGCCATCAAAGGCGGCATTCAGAGATTCCACAATCGCGAGGTACAAGGGGTTGTGGCTTTTCCAGCCCAGGCTAAGTTCGTTGTCAAGACACCACAGCAACCACTGGCTCATCCGTGTCGATTTTGGCCGCCACAGCACAATACTAAGATAACAACCTGTGACTTTGCTTTGGTCGAAGCCTGTGCCATACCTGGCAGTGTCACCATATACTGTTAGGGGTATGTGGCTTCCATCGAGCTCGGTGTTGGCAGCCCACGGTAGGAATTCTTTCATGTGACCCCAGTATTTCTCAAGAGCACCAGCGGGGATCTTCAGACCCAACTCGTCAAACAGAAACGCCAATATGCGATGAGGGGGCAGAACGGGAACCTTGATAGTTGTTTCCTGTTCCGAGTCGTGCTTTGCCTTCACAACCGTCTCCACATAAATGGGCGCCTGTTCTCGACTAGCTATTACAGACACAGAAAATATTTAGATCTATCGGGGAAGTAGAGATTAAGGTTAAGGCCGGGATTGTAGTATGGTGTTAAAGTGTTGGGCTGTGTTGGGGTGTTATCTAAGGTTCAATCATGCAGCAGGAAAACACATAAATGCTGATGCAATTGTTTGCAAACCGGCACCACAGGAAGCCGAACTGATCGTTGGAAATCTCGAGAATTGTTTTTCCCGCTGAAGGAACCCATCTTCAGCAGCGGTGCGGGCAGTGCAGCAGAGGCTGCATCCTTGGCCACAGCACAGGTCTTAGGACTTCGGTTTTTGCGGTTTATGTCGGGGCTTAAAACATACAATGGGGCGATAAGCTTTGGTTTTTCGGATATAGGATGGTATTCGTTCTATTTTATGTGCGGTCGGGCTTCCTGAACGGATGATCTTGCGCTCTTCATCTCGCGGTCGATGGAGCTGGCCTCTGCTTTGCTAGGGCTTCGAAGATCGATCGATTTGCGTGTATGATTAAGGGTTCAGCATCCTTTGCCAAGACATGGTTTGAGTGCTCAATAAGAAGACAAGCAGCAGCGGCAGCAATATTATCGATCATATCAAACACCAGTTCAGAATGACTCGATGCTGACCTGGAAATTTCACCTGCGAGCGGGGTGGTGATCAGTAGCAGCTTACACAAATCCAGCAGTGTGTGCTGTACTACAATACATGCATGTACATAAAGTAGCATAGCATTCAGCTCAGTTTTTTCAGGAAGCACCCGCCAACTCAGGTCTGCACATCTAAAGCACACATAAGGATTTCCCCATCCCCTTGTGCACCGGGAGCAAGCCGAACTACTTGGCAGGATCAGAGATGCTTCGCTTGCAGTCCATCTGTCACATAATTGCACATGGTCAGTGGTCTGACTCGTGCTCACAGCCGGCATTAAATTTTGCAATGCCAAAATCGCATCATCTTCTCCACACAGCACATAAACCCGAAAGGTTCGAGCATAGTTGCTAGCCTATCGGAGGCCCCTAAGCCCTAAGCCCTAAACCTACCAGGCCACACTATTCGATATTGTTCGGTCAAGCACTCATTCCGGGGGCTGTGTATCGGACGAGCTTCCTACTCGCTTGTGAAACTCTTCTTCTTGCCGAATGAAAGAACTTGCTCCTTCATCTTCTTGATGAGTGTGGTCGAAGCTTCGGTGCTCGCCACGATCTGGGTCTCCTCATCAGAAGCTTAAGATTGGATATGTTGCAGTCCAAAATATCACTTCCTGATAAAATGAAAGGGCTCCTCACCGGCATCCACAGCAGCCTGCAACTCGGCTCGCGAGGCAGACAGCTGGGCGATGCAGTCGTTGAGATCTTTGCGAAGGGCCGCCTGGACACTCTTGCTCCTCGGCATGAAAGGAGGGTTGAAGGATTGTTCGAGTGAAAAAAACTGACAACACACTTATGCATGCTTAGCCCGCAACAGCCCAGAGAGCTCACGAAGTTTGCCGTTGGTCTCCCGGATGACTTTGCTCAGCTGAGAGATTGCCTCGGAGGGCATTGGGAAGCATGCGTTCAGTTTGGGGTTAGCATTCATGGCACAGGCCTTGTTGGCCTCCAGCTTGACCTTTTTGATTCGCTCCTTCTCGGCTTGCTCCTCTGTTGTCTCCTCCTTCTCCTTTTTACCTTTCTTGTTTTTTTTCTTGCTCGCCTTCGTGGGCCCTTTGCCCTTCTTCTTGTTCTTCTTGCCTTTGGGCCCCTCGCGGGTCGAGCTGATTGTGTGGGAGAGAGAGACAGAGATAGAGAGAGTGTGTGTGCGTATGTGAGAGAGAGAGGGTGTGTGTGAGAGAGAACGAATATGTGAGAAAGTTTCCGACCCTTATCGGTCCTTGCCAGACTTGCCACCCTTCTTCGGCGTGTCCCCATCGCTCTCGTCATCGTCGTCGTCGTCGTCGTCGCTATCATCGTCGGCGCCCGATGAGTCGCCCCGGTCCTCCATTCGGAACATGTCGATAATCTCATCCTGATCTTCGTCCGTGTGCTCTTCATCAACAAGCACCAGGTACTGAATCAATCCTGCGGCAAGATCTGAAATAAAAATGATCCAGCAAGAAAGAGAACAAACACATCACCAGACAGTACGTGACACATCCAGCGGTCCCGGGCAGTCCGGGTGCTCCCGGATTTCCGTTTGCTTGAGGTACTCGTCAGTCTCCTTACGGAGAACCATGGCATCCACGATTGCTTTATCGCCGAAGTGGTTCTCCAGCTGACTCCGGGTGAGCCAGCGGCGGATGCCCCGTCGTCCCGTGCGACTGGTGCTCTTGATGGTCTTGTACACCATGCTGTTCCGCCAATTCCCGGAAACCGCCAGGAAATCCTCGTACAAAGCACTCATTTGGTGTTTGCCTCAATATCATCGCATAGAAGAATCATAGCACACAAGCAGACAAAAGTACACACATACCGGCATACCTGCACATCGCGAAAAATCGTTGATTGCAAATGGGTTGCAGTACTTGGATTGCTGGAAGGCAGACTTGATCTCTTTCGGCGTGCTGCGACCTATGTTACTCACCAGATAGGGAGGGAGGGAGAGAGAGAGAGAGAGAGAGGCTGGCGAAAGAAAGAAAGAAAGAGAGAGAGAGAGAGAGAGAGAGAGAGAGAGAGAGAGAGAGAGAGAGAGAGAGAGAGAGAGAGAGAGAGAGAGAGAGAGAGAGCGAGAGCGAGAGCGAGAGCGAGAGCGAGAGCGAGCGAGAGGGAGAGCGACAGAGGGATGGAAATTATAGAGAGAAGCACAGCACTCTGAGACCATGGCTGTGTATGTTTCTGTAGAATCTCATGTACATCTTGTGGGCGGTCTTTCTCTTCTCGCTGGGCTCCTCTTCTTTCTCGTCGTTGACTGCCTTGCTGGGCTTCGGCTTTGTGGGGGACGGCTTGGGCCGGGTTTCCTTCTTCGGACTCTTGGGGCCCTTGGGTGCGGGATCTTTGCTCGACCTGGCTGTGCTGTCCTGTGGCTCATCATCACTATTGTCCTTCGTCGGGGTCGGGCTGCTGCGGGCTTTGACCTTTGCTGCGGCTTTCCTTTTTGGGCTGACTTTGGCCTTTGCTTTCGGCTTCGCTTTCGCCTTAGCTGCCGACTTGCCTGGCGGGTTGGGGGTGGGCTCCTGGTCATCATCCCGCTGGGTTTCATCCACATCTTCAAAATCTTTCTCCAGCTTCTTTTGGGCGGTTTCGGCGCTAAGCTTCCTTTCCAGGCTCGTCTTCTGATCAACTGTCTGTGGCCTTGTCAGAGCATGCTTGACCTTCCTGGCTGTGGAACCAGTCAGATCACTGGTGTTGGCTCGCTTTTGTTTCGCCGGGGGAGTCTCCGGCACCTCTGTCTGCATTGAATCGGTGCGAAGCGGTCGCTTGCCTGCTTGGCCATTCTGGTATGCTCGCTTCCCTGGTGGGCTGTGCTCCTCTGCTGCTGCGGGAGGCTCTCGATCAGCTGGGGACCCTTTCTTTCCAGTTGGGGACCCTTTCTTTCCAGTTGGGGACACTTTCTTTCCAGCTGTGGACTCTTTCTTTTTGGTGGGGGACTCCTTCTTGCTGGCGGCTCCTGTCTTTCCAGGAGGGGACCCTTTGGTTCCAGGAGGCGAATCCGTCTCGACGTCGGGCCACGGGTTTTGGGCATCTTCGTTGCTGCCGTAGGACCTAGGCATATGGCATGACACATCGTGTTTTCCCGATCAACTATACTGCATGAGTCTCAACGAATGCAGAGGGCCCCACAATGCTCTCGATGGTTCCGAAGCCTTCTTGTCCACTCGAGCCTGCCTCTCACGGGCCTTCTGTAAAAACTTCTCCACATCTACGCTGGCCGACATCGAGTCGACCCGGACCAAAAGCCCTACACAGCAAGCACCTACCTGCGGCAAGAGAGACCTGTGTTGCGGCAGTCGACATCATGACAGGGCAAAGCCAAGCTTGAAAGCGTACTGCGTGATTGCGCTTGAGTTGGTGTGGTTTCGCTCGATTTTAGGGCAGCAAAAGTTTCACAGTTATACGGGGTCGTTTCACGGTTTTCACGGTGCTTTTCACGCTATTTTCACGCTGTTTTCACGCTAGTTTCACGCTCAGTGGTTTGCACACACTTCAGCACAATCTTGAAGAATTGTTTTGTGATTGCATCGAAGCCCAATGCTCTCAGGTATATCTCTGGATGCAGCCACTGAAGCAGCCGCTGAGCTACGACATTCCTAGCCACTCGGCTCACATATGAGGACAGCTCCCTAACTTCTAGAGGAATGTGCTGTAATGGTTTGGGCTTTCAGTGGCCAGGAAAGCAAGCACCCCTAAGGGAAGTCGAATGCGGGCACAAATCGGCCGTCTGCGATCTCTTTCAAAAGAAAGTCAAACACCGGACCGAGATTAGCATGCTTCCAGTTGAAAGGAGGCCTCACGTTCGGAGGCGGTGTTTTGGCAGCCTGACAGGCAAGCGGATAAGCCTAAAACAGGCACACACACATATATAAAGCTTCGGAGGGTTTTAGATCTCGGGGCGAGGACTTAGGGGGCTTAGGGTTGTTCGGGGTTTTGAAATGTTGCTGTAGATCATACTGGAAGAAGACTTGCAACGGCCTCTTCGGAGAGGCGTATCACACCCTTCAACAAGCAGCTCTGCCCGTTCTCCTCGGCATGCAGAGCTGGAAGTATGAGATGTCTAAGTTTTGATCGTGAACCATTCTCACACAAGGACATGTTACCCCGGCAAGAGGCTATCATCTGCATATGCTGGAATTCCACAGCTCGCCCAAATCCAGCAGGATATGTTTGCGATCTGGTGAGTTTTGGTCCACCAGTCCTCATCACTAGCAATTGGTGCTACACGTATATAATGCAATATTTGTACAGTCAAGATCCCATCATGCATGACATGCAGAATACTGCGTAGGCACAAATATACATGTACAGGGTTACAGAGTTTAGGGCTTAGGGATGTAGAGTATATATGAGAGATGAAGAGTTTAGGGTTTCGGTGTTGTAAAGTGTATAAAGGGTGTAGGGGTTGTGGAGTTTAGGGTTCAGGGGTTGTAGAGTCGAGTTTAGGGGTGTAATTAATATTAGGATTAGGGCTTAGGGGTGTAGAGATTAGGGTCGATCTATCGATCTATGTACCACCTTTTTGCCTTCTGGCTTCTGTCTGCTGCTCACTCACCCATTCCCTTGCCCTGTCGTTTCCACACAAGCACACACACCAAAAACAAAACACACACACATTCTCTCTCACTCACACTCACTCACTCACTCTCTCTCACACACACACACTCTCTCTCTCTGTCTCTCTCTCCCTCTCTCTCTCTCTCTCTCTCTCTCTCTCTCTCTCTCTCTCTCTCTCTCTCTCTCTCTCTCTCTCTCTCTCTCTCTCTCTCTCTCTCTCTCTCTCTCTCTCTCTCTCTCTCTCTCTCTCTCTGTCTCTTTCTCTCTCTCGTCTATCGACTGATTTCCCACTGAGGGCGGCTCACGACTTTCTTGCCGTCGGCATCCCGCTTGCGAGTGAAGAGCCCCTTGGACGAAAGGCCAAGGGCCCTTCTCTTGGCTTTAGTGAGCCGTTCATACATCTGCGGCAACCATGGCCTCAGCATATTCAAGCTTATTATTCGTGTCGGTTTAGGAGGAGCACAGGAAACAGATCGTTTGTAAGCCCCATACGGAGTACCAATGAGGGCCGTGAGCTTGGGAGATCGGTGACCATAGGTCGCCATCCAACTGGGTTTGTTGCAGGGCATCATTCCTAATGCTATGTTACTTGGCGCTTGCTGCATTAGCACACTCAAGTTGCAATCACTCCGTGGTTAAGATCCTGACAATCGGACAGTTCGAATCGGTATGTGATCCCCACAGACTTCCTTGATAAAGGCCAAATACGGGAATTCCAGAAATAATGAGCTCGCCGGCTGTTCTATCCACCAGTGGACACATCTCATCGCAGCCAGTGTGCACAGGAGAACCGTCCGGGTCGCCAACCTGGGCTTGGGTTTAGGGTCTTTTGTGGCGGTTTAGGGTTTAGTGATAGTGGTTGGATCGCACTCGATTGAGGTATAAGGTATACTGGTGTAAGTCGAGCAAGGGAATGCAAACCTGTACCCCTGAAGCCTAAAGCCCATTTGCAACCAAAGTGCTCGTTGGCTTTCTTAATATAAGAATATGTCGTCGTCCCAAAGATACGATATGGTCGTCTGCCGGAGGTGGCTCTGTTCATGAACACCCAGCTTCCACAAGGAAGGCCACAACAGAGGAGGCCGGATGGTTTGATGCGTAAGACCTTGTGCATGGCTCGAAGCAGCCCAAGCCTCAGACCCAAGTCCAAGATTTCAGGTTTCAGCATCGTTCAGCATATGATGCAGACCCCAAGCTCCCGTGTAAGTAGCTGACACAGACAGCAAATCATCTTCGGCACGGGAGCTTATATCGAAGAAATCCCTAGGTGATCATGAAGTATAAGTTGTTTTCACGACTTGAGGCAAAACTAATTCTCCGAGCTGAGACCCAGGCGATTTGTGGCCCTTTGCACCTCACATACATCGAAACTCGAAGTATTTAGAGACCCCCTAAGTTGTCAGTCTCACTGAATGCAGCGAAACCCTAGGTAAGAGCGAGGCTGAAAGCTCTTTCTACCGACCGCTTGCCGGCGAAGAGATCGAAGCAAACTAAGTCCTAGGTTTCACAACAACCGGATTGAATCAGCTTTCGTCTGAACACTGAGGATCAGGCTCGAAGCAAGTTGTCCCCGGTTGCATTCTGTGCGATGTAATCAGCAAGGTGTAGCCTGATGCGAACGAAGTAGATTTGGGCTTCGGGAAGGGAAGGTTCGGCTCTTAATCGCAGAACGAACTGAGGTCTCATATACTGTTAACCGAGCAACAGGATGCATGGGAAACCAGCAGAAGCCAGAGCAAGCAGGCACTGTCGTGACAGAGCCAGATCATTCAGCATCCAAGGCGGCATGTCTTCGGCCCCAAACTCAAACCAGAGGAACACGTTGCACGAAGCTCGGGGCCCAAAGCTCAAGGTGGAGCAAACTTGCTGGATCGATTGCATGGCAACCACCGGAATCCACAACAACACAAACGATGCAGGAAGTGCTTGCCTATTTTGATCTCGTGTGCACTGATCCACACTGCTAGCGGAGACTGCAAAAGTCAGTCGAGGAAAACAAAAATCTAGATCGACAAAGGCCTTAGTGACGATAGGCACCTGTCGCATCACCAGCTGGCAGCCATCAGAGCTGCTTCCCACCTAGGCCCAAAACTTACTCTCAATCCCAGCTGACTCAACTCAGCAGCGGTTGCAGATGCCAAGCACCAGGCGCTTTGCCCAGCGAGTCGAACTTGTTCCAGCCGAGGCTGGCTCCATCCTTTCGATTCACCTCAGTGTTGTACATGGCTTCGGTTCGGGCTAGGTGAAGGGCTTAGTCGGTTTAGTCTTTAGACGGTAGTTGGGAACCGGGCCTGGAAATCTTGCCCGAATTTCCGGTTCACTTTATCCAGGCGCTCTTGCGTTGCATCCATGATGTAGAAGCACCCCGAGTAAGGGTTGAACCTGGTCATGGCATTGGGGCTGAACATATCAGCACAGCATAGCAAATACCGAGGAATTGGCCAAACTCCGATCTTGGATGTCTGCTCGTTCTTGGTGAGGGTCCATGCCCTCGAAAAGGTAAGTTGGGAACTCTAGGGTGGGATGTGGCTTTGTCAATGCATGCTGTTTTCAACCATCACTCAGGCTCTCACTTCCTTTGGTTGTCAGAAGACAGCACCCCGTGGTCCAGCTCCATTCGGGGGTCCTTCTTGTTCAGTGCCTCGAACCGAGGTCGCCAACGGTCTTTCACCTCCCGGAGTGCATGCATGATATGCAACTTACTACGTACTTCGTGCCGTTACCCAACCTGCGCGAGACGCTCGTTGTCCTTAGCCTGCTTTGCTGTTTTGGGCTTTTGCTCGGGGACTCGCTCGGGAGGCTGCTCCTCTTCTTGCTCATCTGCCTGCTCCTCTTCCTCTGGCTCTTCACGCTCCTGCCCTTCCTCATCATCACCCTCTTCATCCTTGGGGGTATCCTTGGCCTTTTTGGTCGGTCTTTGGGGGCTCTCCTCCCGGGCTGCCGGTCGTTTCATTGCCTTCTTTCCCTTTCCTCTCCCCTTTCCTCTGCCTCGCCCTCGTCCACGGCCTCTCGCTTTGTCCGGAACGGAATCTGGGGATCGTGGATCCTCCTCGCCTTCTCCTTCATCACCAGCTTGCTTCTTCTGTCGCAGCGCTTTCCGTGTCTTGGCTTGCGCCTAACAAGGGATTATTGGGTATGATAATGCAGCTCAGGGCTCAAGTATCGGACAAGCCAGCCTGCAACACAAGATTCGGATCATCATCCCGGGTGTCGTTCAGCATCTTCTTAGCTTTCTCTTTCACAGACTTCGGGAGCTTCGGGGCGGGGATCTTCTGGTTTTTCTCATCCTCGCAACGAGTACAGGAAGTTAAACTACAGCTTTGTGAGAATTTGAAGCGAGCTCAGCACCAAGCCGAATGTCCTGGAAGGTTCCCTTTGTTCCATCTTTCTCGGCGTCACTCTGCACACCATCCCCCGGCAAACAGTCATCCTCTTCCCTCGCCTCTTCCTCGCCCCCTTCCTCTGCATTGCAGGTCCCGGCGGCATCCTCGGTATCCTCGGCGTCTTCCTGGCAGCAACAGCAGCAGAAGCAGCAGCTGGCAGAAGCAGCACAGAGCACAGAGCAAAGCA